>DWLS01001070.1:0-24010 GCA_018246255.1 Pachliopta kotzebuea | reverse complement strand
ACTTTCTAGCTCGCGGAGTCCGGATCCGCGAGCGCAGGGTCCGATGAAGCTTTCACGGCCATAATGGTGGCCGAAAGAATCGACATCACCCGAAAAAAAAAAAAATACAAAAAAAATTATAGCCATTTTTATATAAAATTATGAAAACGAGTAAGATTAAGTCCTAAAAAAATCCCAAAGATATCGATAGCTAATTTGTTAAGTGCTTTAAATGTTTGTATAGAATATTATTATGGTATAATCATATACTCTTTTTTTCATTATCCTTAAATGTCATTCCATCATTTCGAACAATTTCGTTTATTTAAAAGATCATAAAGGTTATTTCCTTCTATTTAATGTTTACATCATTGTACTGTCATTGATTTGCTACGAAAAAAAAAGCTGTTTTACTAAGAATTATCAAATAACTTTTCCGAAGTATTTTTGTTTTCATAAATCAGCTTACAATTAAAAAAACATAAAATATGCTGTGCCCTTGGTTTTGTGATTATCGTTTGTTATCATGCTCATAGCTAACAAAGCGTTGCGGTGAAATACTGAGTATGTCGTGTGGATCGGTATAACCTTCGCGGGCCCTTTCCGACTACACCATGACAAAGCTATTGTCTGCAATGACTAAACCGGAGGGTGGTTCCTGAAGTCATTTGCTGTGGTGAAATCATAGCTAGGGTCAAGGCCGCCTTTGTTAAGCACCACTCTATGTAACCAGAGTTCAATATAAAAAAAGTTCAGTAAAAAAAAGATCATTAATAAAATCTATTTCTCGTATTATCGCTTTTTATTACTTAAATGATAGTTTTGAATGAAATAAGTATTTAATTATTGTTAATTAATAAAATTAAGCTTTAATGTAAATTCGCCTGGGACACAACTTATTCAAAAATAACCTAAACAAATTATACTTTTTTTTTATTGACTTACGCTTAAGTAAAGTGCTCTTAATTTCTAAACAAGGAAATACAATTTCCACGTAATAGAATAACTATCTCATTCTTGAAAATTTCCGTTTTCCTGCTTTGTAAATTTCCACAAAGCACAACGTTGGTGACTGCCGGTTTACTACTACAAAAAAATTGCAACTTCGTTCTTGTATTTAAACCATAATTCCCACAAGTATCTTCTTAAAAATACATGTAATGAGTTTTTTTTAACCAAATTTGATTGAAACATTTAAATATAATAATTATATATAACAAAACTCATTAGTCTTTAAAATCCGTTTTGTACAAAATACCCTTTATCAAGCAACTCGACAACTATATGAATCATACCTAGAACAGTGAAATCAATTGGTGTGAAAGTCCACGTTATCATACACCTAAAGAATATTTGACAAAAGACAATAATTAAAACCACTACAATGAGGTAAAATCTACATACAATGAACCGTTAAGTAAACTTTTATAGAGACTGAGCTTCTATCTTTATAAAAAGGACATCATTCTTGTATTAGAACATAAATAAGCTTTTACATTTGTTAACAAAGATTAATATGATAATTAAGATTTGTCATAATCGAAGTAGAGTATATAATACTATAAAACGTTTTGGTATACGAACCTTTTTATTTTTACTTCCTCTCATAGTATATAAAAATATGAGTATCAAAATATTTACTGTATATCAAATACTGATTTTCTGTTAATTTTTATACAACGATAACAGGAAAATACTTCTTCATTCCTCTTTTAAATTTTGTATCTATAAGACAGACTTTGGAATTTATAAAACGATTGATTTATTGGTTGATGTTATAATGTTTTGTTAGTTGTTATTGTACTGTTCTATATAATAATTTATATAAAAATATTCCGATTTAGACATATTTTCAAAGATTCTAAAAATTCATAAATGTGTTTATACAATAAAATATTTAATAAAATTGAAACAGACAATGGCGTGTAAGGTCATACATAACCTTTCCGCTTAGGAACAAATATGAAATATTGTGAACTTTATAGTTGTATTCGTCCTTTTAATGAATCAGTACAATAAATATATAAATATTTTCATCTAATATCATTAAGATTTTTGTGTTTATGCAAATGAATATGACATTCTCTTCAAACGTTGAAAAACGAATAAACGATTTGTATTTTTAATTGTTATGTAATAAAAGTCATGTCAATCATTATATTATTACAAAAACATATGTAATAAAAAATAATATGAATAAACATGTCGCCAAAAATCATTCCAACCACTGTCACTTGAGGCCTTGTCTTAAAAGAAAGTGAAAACCATTTAGTCACTACCACAAAGAAATTAAATTTTGCGAATATCGAATATTCAAAAAGGCTGTTATTCTTGGAACTTGCTGGTTTCTTTCACCGGAAGATCAACCTTATCGAGAAACGAACGCGCACTACGTTTCGATTCATACGATTGCACAGAAACTGTCAAATTTATGCTTCTTTTAGAAAAAGTTTGTAAATTGTGACAAGTTATTAACTAATATGGTATAAGGTAAACGTTGGTATTACAACCGTTTTTCGGGGTATTTTGGCTTCAGTATGAAATATTTCACAATTATGGTCATCCCCGGTTGCTTTTTTTAACATTATATAGAATGTATATTTTATTTGTTTTTGTTTAATTTGAAGCGTTTCATTGCAATTTTATTTTGTCAGAAATGCGTCGCCTTCTATTACGGAGGTTTAATTTCTATTACCGCAGTATAGTGCTGGTATTACCGAGTACTGAAAATAACATTAAGTTGTTGAGTTTTTTTTTGTCTTAATCGAGGAATAATATATATATCGCTAAAATAAAAAACAGTTTCTCCCAAAGTTTATAAATCTCCGTCCCAATGTCCGTCTGTATTTTTAAAGTGTCACTCTCGGTGACAATAGGTAGTAGTGGCACATTATCATGATCCTTACTACCCTACCTACCCCTCCTTACTATTATCACATGTAAAAGTTTTTCATATATATGTACTCTCAATAATCTATGCCAGTTATGAAATGAAACCATTTAAAGTCGTTTGTGTATAGTATGACTACATATTTAGACACCTCTTGTATTTAAAAACTGTAGCGCTTCTGAAATATTCTTTGAAAAAAGAGTGGACACATTCGTTACGATTCGCAGACATCTAATACTGTCGCACATTGTCTGGCACAGCCGGTGTAGTAACTTGATAGTTAAACAAATGGCAAAAAGATTATACTGCCATCATACATATAAGCAATGGTAAAAAATTGCGGCCTAGCCAGGGCGTGATTTCTTTTTGTCTTCAGTAAACATTCACACAAAGTAAGAAAACAGTTAAATTATGTACTTAGTATAGTAGTTGGTTTTTTCCACTCACTACTCCTTCCTTCTTCCTTTCTTTCTTTTACTACTGCTTCTGCTGCTATAAGTACCACTGCTGCTGCTATTGCTGCTACTGCTTTATAGCTTTTGCTGATGCTCCTGCTACTGTTATTACTACTATTCCAAATACCTTCATTCCATTCCAGCACAAAATACCTGATCCTTTATTGCTCGGGAAAGCCATAAATTCGGGTTACGTACGGGCAGGGCAATTCGTTATAGGCAGGTACGACTTGGGTGGTGCACGTGGTGAGTTATATATTAGTTTTATAAAAACCAATCATTAACACAAAAAATTAATTCGCAGACGCAACTCATCAATTTAGGTACAATTCAATCACAAATTTCAGATGCGTCACACGACTGTATGACTTGACGGCACAATGCGCATGAATGAGCGCAACGTTTTCATGTCATTGTAGCGCTGTCTAGAATGTATATAATCAAAGATTTCAGCATGTTTAAATCGGGTTCTTAATTTCAGCGTTTTCGTTACGCCGTGTTAATTTCACACGAAGTGAAGTAAGTCATATGTTTTAATATAACAAAAATAGCTGATCCCGAGCAATTACTATTTCATCATCGCTGTACTTGAAATCTAGCCTTAACCTTGAATATTATCATAAACCATTCCCTAGATTCTAGAGAATTTTCTAAAGAATAGAAAATTGCTGAAGTTACACTAATTCATAAAAGAGGTTAGCACAACATGTGTTCAAAATTTTCACCCTACGTCTATTTCATCTGGCTTTCATAAATAATGTAAAATATATAGATTTTATCTAGTCTTTTGAAACATTAGAATATCCAATTGTTACCCAATATTTCAGGCCGGTTTTAATGGATTTTCAACATGGTATAAAATCTTCCGCACAACAACAAACTACCTGTAAAGTTTCTGACGATTCATGAAAATTTAATCAAGTTATTCAGATAAACGTCTACTTTGATTTCAGTAGCAAGAAGAAGCAGAAGCAACCCCTGACTTTTTTGCACCAGTTAAAGACGTATGGAATTAACGGTCTTCACATACAATAGTTTAAACCATATCTTAGAAGTAGAATATCTCATATAAATATATAAACCCACTGCCACTGCATATCGCACGCTGACAAACGTACTTACGAGTATTGTGTAGTTCGTTCGTTCTTCTTCTGTTCCCTTCTCTTTCTTTATAACTTTTTATCTAAACATATAAATAAGTTATTGCTTCATTATTACGCTTTTTTGTAATTACAGATATAGGAAAAATATGATTTTTTCTTTCTGAATTCAGGTGGATGGGATAGTACGCGCGCAATAAAAAAGTAAGGTAAAATAAAAACAATTAACACTGAAACTTTTATAAACAGACTCTTAATGTCTTTAATTGTTTGCTATCGTTAGCTTGGATATAAAAATAGAAAGCAGGATTAATATTTGAAGTACATAATAAACAAGGACGTATTAAGTATTGTTTTAATTTTTTATCTACTACTATTAAAATAAACTTTTAATATTATTTAATATTTTGACTACTGCTGTAACGAGTAACAAGAATTATTTGAAAATAATAGTTTTTATAACGAACGTATAATCGAATATGATTAAACTAATGACGATGTCGTATGCAATGTTTAACCAGAAACTCTTTCTTTATTTTACGTTGCAGGGAAAACTATATTATTATACAACGATAAGACACTTTATGTTCTTCAAATTTAAATAATATAAAAGCTTTTTTCCTTTATTTATTCATCTTTATTGACGTTAGTGAGTACTCTTGCAACGTATTTGATGCTGAAAGTGTAATTACGAAAATCATAAAGCCACTAAAATATTTGTACACAATATACTAATAAAGATTTTCTATAATTTCTAAGAGAACCATAAAAAAATTTCGAAAGGATAGAAAGGTAACAAATCAATAGATCGGCCTAAAAATAATGAGCTTAAAGAGAAATAACAGAATTTGTTGACCAGGAAGAATTATGCACGATGCATACATACATTGATGCGCATAAATACATGAGTATCACACGAATGTTGAGTCAGAGCTGAGAACTTGTTTAGGAGTAAACACCAAAAAATGGCCTGAAACAATAGAAATCATGAGCCCCGTCCACGCGTAGCCGGTCGCCAGTCGAATGCAGATAAAAAAAATGCTACCAAATTCCTTCACGATCTGAGGTTTTTCAACTCAATGCTGGTGACCGCTCGTTCCACACTACTACTGGACCTTTATCTTAGTATTTAAATGGAATATGAAAGATTTGTGATATGTACACATAATGTAAAGTGTACTTTTAAACCTATTAAATGTCTAATTCTCTTTCGAAGGTATCAATATCGTACAGTGATGTTACTTGAATACTTTTATAGTATTTTTTTCTGCATTAATACAGTATTTTCCCTAAAGTACCTAACAAACATTTCATCCAAACATTTTATAGCATTGTGAATTTGTGATTGGGTCATAAACCGAATGATTGTAGTAAATACGTACGTACATTGGCGTACGTTTCGAATTTTAATCGATGTGTGCAGAGAATGCATGAAGCGCTATGGAGTTCAGGACTGCAGAAGTATTTTAAATCATTATTCCAGTGGTCATAAATCCAGTGAAACATTAAAATAAATCGCGTTACATTTAACAGTGACTACTGTAAATTGTGGTCTCAGGCGCCGAAGTTGAGCTCGGTAGGCGCCTTAAAGACAGCTTATGTTTCATTGAACACACAATCTTTTATTAAAATACTTGAAGCTTCATCAATCTCCTTTGTACTCCTTTATATTATACTAGTAGGCATTTTATTTACCACTTTAAAATTTGCAAACCATTCAAAGGCAAACATACACCTTTAAAGAAATTCCATGTGTGATTTTTTATTGCACTGACACAAAAAACGCAACGTCGATTCTTTGACATCTAGGTAATCTTATTAAAGTTAAATGATAGTAAACGAGTATAATATTAACGAGATTGTATAAACATTTTAATGAAACATGTTAAACAGTTTGTTAACTTTTTTGCATTATCATAAATATATTCAGTACAAATAACTTCTGTATACAAAAGAGAAATTATATCTACAAAATTAAAATCTGTATATAAGTAGAAATATTAAAAGATTCATCCATATATATAATACTAAAGAGACGTTTTTATTCCGTTGATCGCAAATGAATTGACTGTGCTTTATAGCGTACTTATGTACATAAAAAGTGTATAATTAATATTAACGGATTATTAAATTTCATAACTTTTTTGGTATATTTAAATCAGGCGATAAATGAAAATCGATACTATAATGTGCTCGTTTATGTCATTATCATCGGTTGTTATTCGTTCATTGATGCATTGCATTCAAGCCTTCCAGCAAATGATATAAATTTTTGAAATATTACATCCGGTCGTTCCCATGAGATCCTCGATTCATCAGGATGGAGAGCGTCGCATACTTTTACGTTCGATACACGATCGCCACACAAACCTTTTATGACGCATTTAGTGTAACAAAATGTTGTAACAACGTTAATAGATAATAAAAAATAAATTATTTTGGCCATGATTCACAGTTGTCTGACTAACAACAGTCATTATCAATTATCTGGAGGTGCACGGTGATTTACACTGATGCTATCCATCTTAGACACAAAGCGGAAGATGACACGTATATAAGTCGCCAGAGAATTGTTTTGATAGAAGCTAAAGATAGCGTGCGAATATTTCCGATCAATCAGACGGTTTCCATTGTATTTATTAAGTAAGCATAAATACACTGTTTATAAGTTTGTAAACAATTTATGTTTTATAATACCACGTGCATTTAATTCGACACGTGTCCCATGTTGACGATACCTAATTAATTGTTTCAATTGTTTGTTAATAGAAATGCGTTTACCTATGCTTTAATCATTAAAGCTGTTTCATTTTAATAGCTTTGCTAAGAACGAAACCTCGTGATAGCCTAGTGGTTTTAACGCCGGTCTTCCACTCCGAAGGTACCGGGTTCGAATCCGCCCTGCACCAATGGATTTTTCAATTTTTGTGCAGTTAAACCACTAACTAATAACACATGCTTTGACTGCGAAGGAAAACATCGTGAGGAAACCCGCATATCTATGTCATGACCATCCGAATTCGGACTAGTATGTGAAATGGAGAAGGCAATGACAAACCACTACATTATAACTGCCAAGAAAGTCGTCGTGTGTTTCACTACATATGATGACCACGGCACTCAGTCATGAGGAAATACGACTTAAAAGAAGACCGAAACCGGAAACCGTTATGATTATAATTGAAAATAAATACTACAATTATGTTATTTCTTAGTTAGCGAATTGAAGAAAATATTAAATAAAAAAATTAAAATTAGGAAGAATATTAGTTCGTATCAAGTCGTCGGTATTATGTTAATGTTACTTTTGATTAATTTTATAACACTTCTTTTTTGGCTATATAATAAAATGGTGGTACCAACTATCATCTAACACGTTCTGATTTTTGTAAGAATTGCTATCAAAGTTTCATTATACATTTTAAATAAATAGTTTTTATTTTGCACTATCTTATATATATATTTAAATGTTTTCGTTTTCAATTTTTTAGTTAAAATTTAAATAACCAAAGTAGATTTAGAATACAAAACCAATACGTAACAACTAAACCGTTCCCTGGGAGTGGTGGAAAAACATATACAGTGATATGGCCCCGATACACTAACAATGGGTTGTTGTATCGCTGTTTTCAACATTTCAATAACTGAAACAAAGGAACTTGTGCTTATTACGCTTTAAGTTATAACTGTAAATTTTGTAACAGTTGGGTTATATAAAGCCGCGTATAATGGTGGTCTCGGGGCCACTCGCTGACTCACACAGAGCCGTTAGTAAAATTTGGTACAACTGTATCATTCCTGATCGATTATTCAAGTGCTCTCGGATTATACATTCATTGTTCCTCTTTAAAGCTAACGGGCCTATCGCTCGAGTTCTTTTAAGATTAAACATAAGAGACTGACTTACCGTGCCAATCAATTTAAAAAATTCCTAGTGAATAATACTATACTGCTTTCAAGGGTTGACTGAATATTTTTCTATTCATTTTCACATTATTCTGTTAATTTAATAGGAACAAGGTAAAATTTCATTAATTTTATTTAATAAGCAATTCATTTTTAACAATTTATTTTAATAGATATTGTTTCCCCAGTTATTTCATTAACTATAACACCCGTCTAACCGGAACACAGTAATCAACACACGGCTGCTTGTCGATAGAAATAGGCGCTATAGTTTACATGATATTATTTTCCAATTATGTGGATCCAGATAATATTTAAAAATATGGAAGAACCTGCAAGAACGTTTGATAACACGTATAATATTATTTAATAAACCGGTTACAATTGTCTTATTATTAAAACTGTCTATTTTTTTATTTATTCATATCAAAAAAGTTATGAGTTTGCCCCCTTGTGACAAGTTGGACAATGGGAGTGATTCAACGCAGCTCCGAAAATACGTCGTGAATCGCTGTTTCCTGGACGTTTGCGCAAAACCCCATGCAATTGTTGAATAGGTTTTCTGGTTTCCTGTAATATAAACATTTTTCATATATGTCAAAAATCCAACCATTCATAATAATCCAACTAACCCGCATTGGGCCAGTGTGGTGGAAGATGGCCCAAATCTTTCCATTAATAAGGGAAGCTTATGTCCAGTAGTGCACGTCTGTCGGATGATTATAAATTTAAAAATATTTTTTATGCAACAATGACGAGTGGGGCAGAATGTTCAAGTGATACGCCAATTCATACACACATGGCGCATGTAAGGATAATTGCAGATTTAATAAAATAATGTACTTATTGTAAAGTAATATAGTTATTTTTTTTTACATTCATATACTATACAAATTCTAACATTTAGTCACCAAATGATAATACCAGGTCGTGTGAAAACAAAAACAGAACTACTCACGTAGGCCTTCTCTGAATGAGATAAATTAGAGTATGCCATGTGGCAACGGGCGAATCATTTTACCGTCCCAAATATAGTATTAACAACGCCATAAAGTACGTCATTGGAATAGGAAAGTTATTGCGAGGAGCTTTATGACTAATGTACTGAATCATTCAATCGACCTCAATTAAACAACAGTTTAAAGAGTTTTCCGTACAGTTTATAACGTATAGTGATTGTTTTATAATTATCTTGATTTATTAACTTCGATACTGTGAATTGATTACGTTAGTTCAACAGAAAAGTCACGAGTATACATCAAATGTAAAGGAAAATGTTGGAAGCCAGATTACTCCTCCAGATTCTATTGACGCAAATTTATTTAAATACGTTCGTTGTTTAAAAATAGAGCCGTTAATATGTGTTCGAAGGTTGTTGATTGTAGGCTGACTAACACAAAACTAGTCCAACTATTATTAAAACTCACATATAATTGATACAGCAATTTTATCGCCATCAAAAGGATTCCTCTTTTACAAGAATTAATAATAAATTGCTGACGGACAGTTATAAGCTTTGATGTAAGTATTTTTAAAAAAATTGGAGATGATGAAGTAATAAATAAAACTTATTAAACTAAAGGTAAATTATAAGAAAAAATAGGGAAGTAAGTAGTTTAGGTTACTATTTCTTTTTTAATAAAAATAATAATGATTCCGTTTAAGTAAGTACAGTTTTCCTGTCCAAGGTCGATAATGTGTGCACATAATCAGACAGCGACAGCGCATTGAACGTCGACCGGTAATGATGCTGTGATTCATACAGTGAATTAACATGTGTGTACGAACATATTACGGAAGATTATAGTTATATTAATATTCGTACAAAATAGCTTTTAAGAGATGTAAATATCCTAAATTCTTCCGAAACATCTTCTATTGCACCAAAGATTATTAGGATAGACTCGAACAAGAAGCATGAGACTAACTTTCACCACCGACAATTTTATTTAGACAATACTGTCTTTTAAGTGATGAAAATATCTCGTACTGTTTCAGCAACATACTTTTTATTTTTTTAGCCGAAGGACAAATTTTTATCTAAATATTTGCTTATAAACATATAGCGATAGCCATGTTCAAATGTTATTGGTTAGGGACAATAATAACAGCATTCCACCAAAGTCAAATTACATAAGCATATCTTATAAAATCACTACAAACAGGTTTTAAAATAAGAACCTTTTTATGCAAGGTCTTTCAATCCCTTTTTAAATATGGGGGTAAGCGCAGCATGTTATATAAATATCCCATTTGATTATTGACATGTCTACGAATTTATTTATTATATTGTGTTATGATTACAACAACATCGCCTCTTTCGGAATGGTCATAACATATTTAAAAATGCTTTAATTTAAATTACAATGTTATAATTATTTATTGTCCATTATATTATTTATTATCCATTTACCTCTCGGGTTGCATGGCGGTGATTTATCGTTCCAATCGATTATTGTGGCTGAAACCCTACCCTTACTTCGCCTACAATTGCGGCTGCCATTGACGTCGGCGACGGAGCACAAATATATAGTAACGTGTAATTAGTTTGTTTATCCATAAAATAGATGAGTTATTCCTTAGTTTAGTTTTTAGACCCTAGTTTCAGTTTAATTAAGCAACACAGGGCTCACTGAAAATCAGCGTTATGGCATGACCTATGCTGAGTGGGTCCCTTTTTGCACACATACCGCGACACATTCAAGGTTCTAGTATTTACTTTGTTTTGTTTCATTGTACTTGTTACTGTCTGTCATAATTTATGTGCAAATAAATATTTTCTATTCTATTCTATTGATATTTTTATTTATTAACACTACTTACTTTACGTTTCGCCGCTGTTTCTGTCTTCCACGGCTGTGTAATGTATGACGACACAGCACCAAAACAGACCTGCCGCAGGAGGCTGAGTAAGTGTTCTCTCGTGACACCAGTGATTACTATTCTTATAGGCCGATAGGAAGACGCAATCTGTTTCGACGACCTACGCAGGATTTTCATTGTACTAAAAAAATTATGTGTTATTTATGAAGGTAAAAATTATTGAAATTATTGTTTTTTTGTTTGTAATGCTTGATGATATTTGCATGTATGGTGTACCTTTGATTCACAAGCTGTGTCTGTGCTTATGTATTATTAAACTCTGCGCTTAATTATTAATCTTTACAATTATATACTTTTCCGATATTACAATGATAAAAAAGGGACATAATTTAAATTTTTACGCTTCCTCTACGCACCACGATGCATATATAACAAGGTAAAGCAAAGCGCCTTGAATTTGAAATGGTGTGGAACCATGGCGATACACGCAGAATATTACAAGTAATTAATGTCATTTCCGTAATTCACGTCCGGTTTGATGTGTAAAATTAAATACTTTAATGAAGGCTATTCAACCACAAGAAAACCACTATTTTGTTCAGGTAGGAATGTCATCAAAAGCGTATCCATCACGTACATACATACATATATGCAAATTCTTGGCAAGTCTTATCATATAAGGCAAGATATAAAAATTCCATAATTAATAATCCTGTGAAGGCGATATCTATTTATTACTATTGGACCAGTGCCACGAGAAGGGATGGACTAGGCACTATTCCAACGCTTCCTAGTACACTGACTGAATTACCTTCACATATTTGCGGAATACCTAGTGCCTTAGTGCAGTTTGCCTGCGTACACTCATCACGTTGTTGATTCGCATTCCGGGATATTCTACGAAATCTAAGTGGCGTTGACCCTTCAAGATACTTGCGTGCAAAATAACATCAAAGTCCAAAAGGAAAACAGACGATTTTGCCTCCATTACACTTTTAATTAAGTAGCTTCTGTAAATTTTTTTTTTCGTCCGCCACCAACTATGCGCCTGGAATAAGAATATAATGTTATTATGAAAATTCATTTTAAATTCATGAACGTCGAGGGCGAATACGTATCAACGAGTACAACAAAGTAGGAAGTGTGGTGTAGTCTCTGAGAACTTGTATCAAATCTGTTGCGCAGCTTCTCGGACGTCGCGCTAATTCCGCGCGCTCGTTTGGAATCGCTAATCAGCAGGTATTAAAGCACCTATCAGTATTCTGTCAGCAACCGATGTCCAGTAGGCGATAGCAAATCGCTAAAAATACGAGAAGCTACAACAAGGGCACCTCATGGCCGACATGACCTTACTCGAATCACATAAAATAGTTATAATATTCGGTTTAGAAGAGGCAAGGGTTATATATAAAACATAACCAAACGAAAAGTGATTGTCATAACAAATTTATTCAAACTTGTTTACATAGTTTATCACTCTTAATTCTAATTAGGAAGACGGTACATTTTTAGTGTACATGTATATAATAAAAAGCAACAAAACTGCAAAAGACAATCAAAAAATTGCAAAAACATTTTCGTTGTATTCCTGTTTCATTAGACGAATAATAAAGCTGAAAGCACAGACATGTTCATGATTTTTGGGATATTTGGTAAAAGTAATTATATTTGGCAATCTAAGGTGGTAAATCCAGGGACCTCAACGAAGCCTCTTTGGAATACGTCCAAATCGCTGTTTACGCGTAATCGTTCTACTAAGGCTTTTTCTTGAGCAAGGGGGTGCCAGGCTCCCAGGGTGCATGCGGTGTCTGCCCGCGGCAAATAATAATGACACCGTCGCGTGGCTCTGGACGAAGGTACATATTCGAACACACGAACACGGTTGCACCGATGAAGCGCAAACCAAATACCTGAAATTATTTACATATTGTATGTAATTCAGTCATTGACCACGTACAATGATTCTCATTATTATCATCTTAACCCATAGCCATTCGCAACTGAACATAGTTTTCTTTTAACATATGACACAAAAAACGGTCGCGCTGCTTAGGTACAATTTAATCATGCAATAAAAATCATAGGTTTATATGGTCTGAGACCATCTACGTAGGGCCCCATGCGCGTCTACTTCTACCGCCAAGCTTATAGCAACGTAACCAACATCTCCTGGCATATGTCCAACAGTGCACTGCCGCAGAGTGATGATGTTAATAAACCAGCATCTCATTATTATATTCGCCATATCACTTATCATCAGGTGAATGCCTTGTTTGTCTCGTTACATTATTTTATAAAAAGTAAATAACTACTGAACGGTTTTTGTGTATCTAAAAAGATAAAACTCTCTAATTTTAAAATCATGCTTTGGTATTGAAGATAGAAATATAGTGTGTTATATATAATTTATTTACCTATAAAACCAGAAGATGGAGGATTTCTTCTGAGGCGATAGGGTGTTGAATCTTGAAGTACAGCCCATAAACTCCATAACACGTCAGGATGAAGTAAATGTACATCCGCCTCGGGCCTTATTTCAAGCAATCTTTTTGGAAATAAAAAAACATAAATCATTTAAGGAAAATCAAATAAAACGATCAGGTGCAAACATTTCATGAACTTACCTTTTGTAAAAAGGAAAAAGTGGGAAGTCGGAGTGTTGAAACCATTCGTCTAAAGTCGAGGAATAATTGGCAGGGTCCCATATCAATATTGAAACTTCTTTATACATTAGATCATCTAAGAAATTGAATTCAGGTTTTGTAACTACCTAAAAACGAACTAAGGAATATTAAAAACATGAAATAATAATATAATGTGTAACTTTCTTTTTTTTTTAATCTTCTTTTCATCATCAGTCGATTTACGGCCATTGTAGGAAATAGGCCTTCCCCAATTGTTAGGGGACTTGAGCCATCTCCCTCCTCTCTAACCCTAATGCGAGCTGATGGGAGGCTAAAGCCTCGTTTATCGATTAGCAGGGTGCATCACGAGCAGGTGAGGTTGGTTTGGTTCCCGTGAGGTATTGTGTGGGACCCCTTACACTCCCACTCCTATTCCTCACTTACACTCTGATAATGAAATCGATTTTCGTTATGGCGGTCATTAGTAATATCGCATAAATGAATTCGGAACAGTATTGTTAATTGTTTAAAATTTAACCGATTGAAATGAATTTTTTATTTGTTTGTTTTTGCTTTTATACCTTTGACTATAGTCGAGGATCTTACCTGTTTATAATATATTATATTTATTTACGTTTATAATTGTTACTATGACTGTCGTTATAATTGAAATATATTTGAAATATCTTAAATATACCTGAGAGTTTAAAATACGAAAAGTTGTCTTTGAGCCTACGTCTTCTGTGAAATTATCAGTAGGGGCGTTGTTGAACCGCAGGACCATATCATGTGAATCTGTGAACAATACAAAAGGAATTTTGGACCCCGAACAGCTTCTGCTAATTCGTAACTAAAACGTGTATGTTATACGAAAATAATATCTATAGCTATTCGGAAGTTGGGAATTTAGAATAAATCAAAGAAAATTAAGACTAATAAAAATTATCACTTTAAAGAACCGTGCCTGTCTATTTCAAAACTTAATTTTTAAGATTTAAGTAATATTGTAGTGAAATCAATGTATTCACTATTGGTATATATTCGTAGAAACATAAACGCCATAAAAACATAAAAAAAATGTGTATCAACAAATGTAAATATTATGCATTTGAGTTAGCCAAGTAACTACTTAACTTACATGTCATGAAACCTGATACAATGAAATAACTGTCATGTACTTAGTTCATGCAGTTCTGTAGTAATTTACATATAAAAATGCAACAGAAATTTCTTGTCTTCCGGTCCCTATAGTGCATTAATACTTCAACCACATCACAAAATATAGTCCTCATATGCGGGGCTCGACCCTGGTCGGATATGTGACGGAGAACTTTTAAATAAAGGACACTAATGAAAATCAAGCGGAAGCAGGGTATGTTGTTATTCATAATAAAACTTAAATTTATAACGAAGCTTTTAAATAAGATAACAAAGGTGCCGATTTAGTTTGTTATTTAACTATTAAAAAAATTTAGAAGACAATAATTGACGACAGAAAAACAGGATGCAAAGAAACCTATGTAAAAGATCTACAAAAAAGAACAACCATCACGAGATAAATATATATACACTAAGTAATATAGACTATGTAAGCGTCCTTTAGAGGATTTTTAAACTTTTCTGACAGACACTACAAACAATTTAAAAAGTATCATCATCATTACGTTTCTGTCGTACTGTTACTACGTGTTCTGTTTCTTAATCTAGTTTTATCACTTCAAAACCTTTTCAAGGATAAATAGAACGATGTCGATGGGTACGCATGCAATGTCTGTCACCGATAATTGAAAAAGTCATTGTCGAATATCACTGGACCTTGAAAACGGATATTTATAACACTTTCTGCTCCACTTTAACAAATTTTGAAACACCAGTCATTTTAATACCGTACTAAATGTTGTGTCATAAAGCTACCTAAAACTTAAGTATTGATTCTATACTAATATTAACACTCGATTATTGTATTGATTAATGTTTGTAGACTATCTTTATACTTTTTTGAAGTCATGAATCTTCTTATTCATTAGTGAAAGTTTTAGCATGTAAGTATTGGAAATTGAAAATAGCACCATGTAACAGAGTTTTAAGTATCAAATTAACATCTCTCTTGGAAGCTTGCAAACGTGGAACCTGTGCCCAAAAAAGGTAGTCGTGCCGACCCTTCCAATTACAGGCCCATCTCAATTACCTCCATAATTTGCAAGATTTTTAAACGTATATTGAATTTGCGCCTCATGACATACCATACCTAGAGCATCACGACCTCCTTAGTGACCGACAATACAGATTTCGCCGAAATCGGTCTACTGGAGACCTCCTAGCGTATGTCACACACCTCAGCGTCGAAGCCCTCAAGGGAAACAGGGAATCATTAGCTGTTTCCCTAGATATTTCGAAAGCTTTTGACAAGGTCTGGCACGACGGCCTACTAAGCAAGCTTCCTGCATACAGTATATCCGCCGGTTTGGTCAACTGGGTAAAGGATTTCTTGAGCAATCGACTCCTCTGCGTAGTTGTCGACGGTTGTTCATCCGAATCTATGACGATCAACGCTGGTGTTCTTCAGGGATCCGTTCTCTCGGCAACTCTTTTCTTGCTGTACATAAATGATCATCTCATACCCAGAACTTTTGGGTACGTGGATGGCAGCACAGTTGTAGAGAGATACATGCTGAATGGATGCCAGTTGTAATGAAGTATGGCTCGCGAGGGAGGCCATAGTGGAGTGTTTAAATCTCAATTTACAGGCGATGCCAAACTTATGAGGTTCAATGCTATTAAAATACAGGCGTGTCTTTTCACAGCCAGAAGGACCTAGTTCACCTTGGCTCCTATTTTCGGAGTATATCATTGGGAGTTACCGTTTGTTTCTTAGTGCTGGGGGACGAGATTTCGATGAACCTCAACTATGGACAATCCATTGAGACCAAAGCCAATATAGCTGCAAGGAAATTTGGGGGTCCTTGCCAAAGTGCGGTAGTATTTCACTCCAGGACATCTTTTGACTTTATATAAAGCACAGGTCCGGTCGAGTGCGGAGTACTGTTGTCATATCTGGGCGGATGCTGCGAAAACTCATCTTGCTGCACTATACTCGGTAGAGAGACGGGCCAAGAGGCTTGTTGGTGATCAAGAAATTGTCTTAGCTAAACTGGACAGTCTTGATCACAGGCGCCGAGTGGCCAGTCTCGCGGTGTTCCACAGGATTCATTTCGGAGAGTGTGCACAGGAATTACATGGCGTAATTCACCCGTCCCCTTTTCATCACCGGACGATCATTTCGTCCAATTACGATATGGGCGTCTTCAAAAAAAGAGTGAATAGGCATTTGCTAGGTTAATGCGCTTTCCCATCATAGACCACATTTTCACTTAACACCACCTGGGATCGTGATCAAGCATTATTAACCTGTACCTACGTAAAAAAAAACATACGTTTATACATAATTTCATTGCATCTCTAATAGCAGATGGACACTAACCTGTGTGATAAATGAATTTGTTATTAAAAAAGTTAAAGCAAAATTATTAGACGGCACAAGAGATTAATAGTAAAAATTAACAATATCTAAAATTTTAAAGAACAACTGCAACAATGTTTTAGGCATTATCTGTATTAACCCTTATTTATTTACTTCAGGTCACATTAGCTCTATATTGCATGGTGACAGAGGCAAATATTTCATTAGTAAATTCCGGAATACTTCTATCTGGAGGATGGATATAAACTACAACTACTACATGTTATAAAAATTAAGCATAAATTATTCGTGAAAGGTAATATCCGTAAACTTTTGAACAATCTCCACAAAATTTCCTTTTCATTGTAGGTTCGGGTAGGTAATATGACTTACCTAGTTCAGTAGTACTGTTTTATACGTTAATATTAATAGATGTACTTAATTAATCTTATAATGGAATATATTGAGAGGAAACCGTCAGCTTTCGTAGACATGTGACAGACTTTTTCGAACTTAGGCAGCGTATTGCTCTCGATTCCTTCCTTGTGATCTAAGGCCCCAAGGCTACTTATAATTCTTAAACATTTTGTGTAAAATAATTAAAGAAAAATCTACCACAATTGATTCCAATAACAAAAACAAGCCTGTTCAATTATTTATTTGTATACATATACATACATATTAACATTATATGTACATTAACATAGTAGGGAGACACGCTTAACGTTTTTTGTTCGCGAACGCGCGCTAAAGCATGAGGTGAATTCGACATCTCACTTTATTAGGAAACGAGCGGTTACCCTGCTCATCAGTAAATAGATGTTTAATAAATATGAACGCAACCATCACAAATTGTTAACGCTATAAAAAACTAGAAGTATAATAATAAAAAAAAAAACAAATTGAAAAATCACATGCTAATTTAACGGAGTCAACAGCTCCACAATCGTGGCATCACTCAAGCAACTCACCAAAGCAACCGTGCCCGGTCAGCATCTGTGTCAGACGGAAGGTGAGAGGTTTCCACTTTCGGCGCATCCACGCCTCCAGGACCGGAGGCAGAGCACCCGTTGTACGGACACCGTACGGGTGATACGCTAGGTACTCCTCCCACTTCCGGCATAGTGCCGCTTCTCCTAGCCAAAGGATCCGCTGGATCGCATCTGGAGTGGGGTTCTCTCCGCGGACCCTCCTATCCGAGACATAGGTGGACACCTCGGTGAGAACCTCCGCCACGAGCTCCCATGGCGGATCGCCGGCCGGCGCGGTGGCTGCCGCCCACGAGCCCGTACGGTACCCCCGAATGACCCTGACCGCGGCGACCAGCTGCGCTTGACGCAACCGGGCCTTATTACCGCTGGACACAAGAAACATAATATTCATAGCAAGCAACAAAAAAAACAGTTGTTTTTAAAAAGGCTACTCGACAGTCCTTTTTAAAAACTACTTGGCATTCTACTCCAGATTTCATTTCATTATTTCAACCTATCCATGTGCACTGCTCAATAAAGACCTGTCTAAAATAGGATAGCTTAGCTTGTAAGTGCAATATTCTGATAATTTCCCTCCTGATTAGTCCCTTTCTGGACACGCCAAGGGTAAAACAGTGGTGAAGGTATTCAAACCATGAAATAATATTAGCTCTGCTTTGTGCACATATTTCCAACCAGACCAGAAGAGATAGTCTGTGTAAAAGTAAATAACTTATTCAATGAAAACGTTAGATATACTCAACGTCAATATTTCGATTTTGTATATACAATGTAGTAAAGGGTAATCCTGTAATTCACTACATACGGTGCTCTTCACTCATAAATACTGTAATATTTAGAAACATTGTGGTCAAAATAACCACTCAAATTAAACCTCCTATACGGCAGATGCAAAGGCAAGAGCAAGGCGTTGTAATCATAGCTGTTTTAACCATATTATATTGACATCTCTTATGGATTCCCTCCAAGACGTACCTTTATCGTTTACGCAGTGTTATTCAACTAAGCTGCACTTTGCGAAGAATCTAGAAATATTTCCATAAATTGTATACTAACGCGTAGTATTTTAAATGCTACATATAATAATAATCTAAATATTATTCAAACACGTTCATCATTATATTCACTGCGTGTAAATTATAACAACTTCTTTACATAACCATTACACGTGTTAATAGTAAACATGTAAGAAAATTTCGTTTTGCGCTATTTTAAAGGATTTATATCAAATGCGCAGTTAAAAGGTGCTGTACGAGCGTTTAGAAGTCGCGCAGCACAATGGTCCATGCGCATGAATTATGCAGATCATTTTGCACGTGCGGGTTGATGACACGGCTCGCCTCTACAATGTAAACAATAAACGACAGATGTTCCCGACCCCTCCTCCGTCCTCTCATCTCATATTCAATTAGCACCAAGGCCTAATGAGACTACTTAATGTTGTCTGTGACGCTGCGAAATTTGCTCAAGGTAATTTTGGGCGCGGTACGTATATAGACACGTATAAGTTTACAATTAGACTCTTTATAACGTGAACAATGATAAGGTGTACTGGCCTGCCTGCATACGTGTTTTCGTAAAGATATGATATGGAAATATTTAAGAGAGGGGTTCTTCTAGATTAACGCGTTTTACCATCTAAGACAGTGATCAACCACTGTGCCGCGACATTTTTTGTGCCGCGAAATTCTAAGTGTGCCGCCAAATTTTAGATAATCCCTTAATAATAAATTGTTATTTTTGTAGTACCTATCTATCTTTACATATCAATTTGTCGAACATTTAAAATTATTATCATAATACATACATAAATTTTACGCAGTTTGTTGTTTCAAGTTTTAAGTTGTAAGTAAATAATACTTAAGCTTATTTTTTCTTTGTCTGCTGCGAAATATTAAAATTGTTAAAAGTGTGCCGCAACAAAAAAGATTGAGAATCACTGATCTATGACCACATCGCCGTTTACTTTTAGGTGAGATTTCAGTGATGCGCTTGTCTATATTAAATTATTTTTAATTTAAATATTTATTTATTGAATTGCTTTATTGTTTTCATGTTATTTTATATTAACATTAATTATTTTCAAATAAATTTTTATTGAAATGTATTTTGTGTTCTCGAACTATTGTTTGAAGACTCCTATACATAAAAGCTATAAGTTCATTATCTAAGCAACCAGTGTTCGTCCAAAGATTTGGCCAGGACTTGCACCTGAAAGCAGTAGTAGTGACTGGACTGATAGAAAAATTTCGAGAGCTGTTTAGTTCTTCTGGAACGCCTAGAAATATCGGAGAAAGACAGGTTTCAGTGGCAGAATGGAAACGTTAAACGGCTTTATAGACCACTAATCGTATCTGGGAGAACGGCTAACATGCAGTTGTCTTTACTTACAGGAGCACAGTGTTAGTGCAAACGAGGATTCTAGTCCTTGTGGAATGTATTTTGACGTAATACAAAAGGACATCGGAACAATTCATGAGAGATACCGGAGCCTTCCTTAACACAGTGACGATTACCTCCCTAGATTTTTAGACCCTGGCGCTAAATGTGTGTGCATTATTTAAAAACAAAAAGAATGATTTAATTTAACTAAAGAATAAAATACATACAAATATTATTAAAAACCAATGCGTGTGTTAAATGACTGTGTACCACTTGTCTGGCCCACGTCTGAGGCTTAAACTCGACTGAGTTTCAAAGAATGGACAAAGACACGACTTGCGGTTAATATATGACTAATATAATACTTTATAATAATATGATTTATTTCATGAATCACGCTATGTACTTCTATACCGGTAAGGAAGTAGACAAAGTATATATAAAGAAGACACACACATATAAGTTACATACACCCAGTCTACATGTTTTCCTCAAAATAATATTGCTTTCCTTTGCTTATGGTGACCTTAAGAGCAGGTTTTTTGTCCAATCTAAAAGAGCAGCAGGCAATTCTCGGTATTAACAATTTGTCCTCAATTTTAGAAAAGTAATTTAAATGTCGGATTACTGTAAGAATTTTGAAGCTATTCATAATACTTTGAATACGAAATTTTTAAATTTTTACAAATTGTTCATTAATAAGCGACGTAACAGCGCGCAATAAATGTTTTGAACAATTTAGTGAACTATGCTAGCTGAAAAAGGCTAAAACGAATTAAAAACGATTGTATTTAAACGCGTACCGATAAAATTATAAAACGCTCTACCATCCACTGACTGAATCTGATGATATCTTATTATCCCTATTTTTAATATACTTATGAAGAGCTTTAAGCTGCCGAACCATTTTTAAAGCGTATTTTCTTAAAACGATATATTATTCATCCTTTAGGACGAGGGTATACATTTATTAATAATACAAAATATGTAATTACAACATCATTAAATGTTCCGATTTTTGTTAAAAAATACCACATCTTGTGTATAATTACCATCAGGTGATTGTGGAGTCGCCGCGACCAATGAAAAAAACTGTATACCAAACAATATACATAGGTATTATTGCATTATGGTTCTACTTTTAGCATCTTATCGATTCCGATCTCAAATATGTGACAATGTGAATAGCTTTCCGATAAGAGTATACTAAGTACTAGCTGGATTTTCCGAAGCAAGCGCGACGATGCCCGGCGTCCGGCGCCACTGTTTGTTTTCAACGGCCGCCACATCAGCATATGGAGACGTCTCGCATATCTCCAGATAGATTGCTGCGATCATGAATAAATCAACACCAAACAACAATTTGTATGAAGCTTATTAGAATTATCTCTAAAAACAATGTTGTCACGATCCTCTGCGTTTTTTTGCTTTTGAAATGAAAATGACAAATGCTAATGGTTGGCTCAATATAAATACCTGCATAATAAGAGTTCCCCTATTTTACACATATTAACTATAAGAAACAACTTTCGTAAAAAGTTTAAAATAACGAAAATGCACATTACGGAAGAGCTATTAACTACCTGTCAACACAATTTTAGTGTATTTAAAATTTATAAAATCCTGATTTGCATTTAATAATCTGTGTATTTGTACAGCTTTGTTTTAGCCCCGAAAATCATATTTTTTCAATAATGTAAAAAAAATAACAATACAAGAGTTATATTGACCGTGTAATCTTAAGTCGAAAAAATTTTGATGATTTACAAGAAAAATTCATTTGTTGCTGGTGGTAAGTCTCTGTTGCCAGACATCGTCTAGGGTATAGGCGGTAGGACTACCGCAGTTCCTATATATGCTGCCAAACATTACTTATATTCTGGGATTTAACATCTTATATATCAAGACAACAATAATAATGTGGGAGAGTGCATATCATCCTAAGCAGCGCCATGTTGTTATGTGCAAGCGTATCATTTACCATCAGGTGAACCTCTTGCTAGCCTTAGCAAATAGAAAAAATTAATTATAGAATGTATGTATCACATTACAACTAAATTAACCTGTGACAAAGATTATACTAGGAAATATATGTCAAAAGTAAAATTCTGCAGAAACTGGCAAAATATTCCAGGTTTGCATGCAATACGCGTTGTACACGTTTTCTTCAAACTATAATAAACAGTCGGCACTTTCAAAGGTACCTACTTGTCTACACCTCTGATTTGTGTCTGTGAGTAATCAGTAAAGCCCCGTGAACAATAGTAATTCACGTAATTCGCATACGATTTGGGACGTTCGGCGAAGGAAGCCCTCCACGCATGACAATGTGCCCACAAAGAAAAAGATCCGATTCGATAGCTGCACAATACACGGTCGATCACCCGTCAACACTACTATTCGAACTTTTAATAAAACAATCAGGTTATTATCATATCTACAAAGAATATTCCCGTGCTATTTTAGTACCCGAAGTGAATACAATTTTTTTTTATTTAAAACTTTATTTGTACACATATAAGTACAAAAAGGTGGCCTTAATGTCAAAAGGCGTTCTCTCCCAGTCTACTATAGGTTTGAGTAGAAAACTTAAGTAGGGGTGCAGTAGCGCGTCAAAAATTAACACAGGATTTAATGAAAAGAAGACTGTTTGCGTATGCGGTATGTAGCCTTATTACTCTCTAAATTATTCTCAATCTTACCCTGGTCGAAGAGCAAAGTAAGAAGGGCTTGGTGCTCAGGGTGAATCGGCAAGGAACATACACCACACGCTACAGGCATAAAACTAGATCAAGGTTGCCACAACATAACCTGGCCTTGCCGAGCAATACGCGAAAGTGTTATTCTACGTAAAAAGCTTACTTGTACTGAGAGACAATTTATTAAGATTTAACTATTGCTACACACATTTAATCCAGACCGCAACATTGGCTTCTATAAAAACTAACAAAGAATTCTTTGTTCACCAAAAATTACTTTTTTAATAAATATAGGTACTAAAGAAAGGCCCCAAAGTATATGACACATGTTAAGGAAAATTGTATAATAATAAATAAGAAATAATGTAAAAATAAAACGAGAAAGAATTTAAAATTTCCCCAAAGAATGTAAACACATAAGAAAAGAATGTTGAGAAAAAACTGAGAAAACAAAAACCGAAAAGAAATAAAAGAATATAAACTCCCTGTCCCACAATACGGAGTAACAAAGTAAAAAAATAAAAAAATGGAAGGCCCCGATTCAGAACAATTTTAGAAGTGATCTAAGGTATATGTAAGCGTTGCATAAAAAATCAACACCTGACTATGATCAATGTCCCATTGCTTACATAAAACACACACTTAGATTACAAACTCGTAACATTTGGAGTGATAGATACACACAAAGCAATACAGCGGC
>DWLS01001069.1:0-24020 GCA_018246255.1 Pachliopta kotzebuea | reverse complement strand
ATATAATATTTATAATAAAAAGATAATTAAATTACTTTTAATGAAAAGAAAAAGTTTGAATTAAGCAGTTACATTTAATTCTAAATTCATATTATGAATAAACGGATATGCAGTGTATACTTATTGTTAAGGCTCTTGCTATTCGTATATGTGATAATAATTGTTTATTTACGAATATAGTATAAGTGATATTGATAAAACGGGGGAATGTATGTAAATTATTTATTGATAAATAACATCATAACATCTCTGCACCACCCAAGGTAGATTGTAAGATAATGCCAATGGCATTAAGTCCGCTTTTACACTAGGTGTAAGAAGGAATAAATAAATAAATATGAAGAGCAAGTAACCTTAATTTTTAAGATTATCGCTCAGTATAAATGTAAATATAATTAATTAAAATTTACCCTTAAGTGGCACAGTAATTAAACATTGGATAATGATGTATATATGTATTTGTTGAGATATAATGACGAAGATGCCGGCTTCTGTAATTCTAAATACCTAAGTAAATAAATATTATTCTAATGTTTGTATCCTCTTTATTTTCAGCGCCCAAAATGTCGACGCCGCTGTTCCAACCGAAGCAGTAAGCATAGCCACTAGCAGCCCTGTTGTCTCAGTAACTATTGTGCCCGAATCCAGTCCTATCCCTTCTATTGTTTTGAACTCATCTCCTCTTGAACCTCAGAATGACTCCCCTAGCACAGTTACTACTGCCTCTCTGAGCGATGCTCCTGTTACAACTCTCAGCGAAGCTCCCGTTGCCCCTCTTAGCGAAATTCCCGTTGCTTCTGTCGACGAAGTTTCCGTAGCAGTTGTCAATGAACCCCTCGTAGTGTCTCTCAGCGATGCCCCCGTTGCTACTGAGGAGGAAGCTCCCGTTGCCGCCGTCAACGAAGCTCCAGTTGCTACTGTAGAGGAAGCTCTCGTTGTCGCTGTCGATGAAACTCCCGTTTCTCCTGTAGATGAAACACCCGTTGCCGCTGTTAACGAAGCCCCTGATGCGTCTCTTAGTGGAGCTTTCGTTGCCACCAACGAAAAAGCCCCTGTTGTCACTGTCGATGAAACTCCCGTTGCTATTGTGGAGGAAGTTCCCGTTGCCGTTCTCAACGAAGCTTCCGTTGTCTCTATCAAAGAAGCCCCCGTTGCCATTGTGGACGAAAGTCTCGTTGCCACTGTTAACGAAGCCCCTGTAGCGTCTTTGAGCGATGCTCCCGTTGTTACGGTAAATGAAATTTCTATTGCTACAGTCGACGAAGCTCCCGTTGCCGCTGTCAATGAAGCTCCCGTTGCCACTGTAGACGAAACACCCGTTGCCATTGTCGATGAAGCCCTCATAGTATCTGTCAATGAAGCTCCCGTAGCGTCTCTCAGCGATGCCTCCGTTGCTTCTGTGGAAGAAGCTCCCGTTGTCACTCTTAACGAAGCACCCGTTGCTACTGTGGAAGAAGCTCCTGTTGCTGCTGTTAACGAAGCCCCTGTGGCCTCTCTTAGTGAAGCTTCCGTTGCCACAATCAAAGATGCCAGCGTTGTCACTGTCGATGAAACTCCCGTTGCTGTTGTCGAAATAGCTCCCAGTGTAAATGTCGAGAAAGCTTCCGTTGCCACTGTCGACGAAGCCCCTGTTGCCGCTGTTAACGAAGCTCCTGTAGTATCACTCAGTGTTACTCCCGTTGCTTCTCTTAATGATGCTCCCGTTGCCATTGTTGAGGAAGCCCCCGTTGCTATTGCCGAAATAGCTCCCATTGCAACTGTCGAGGAAGCCCCCGTTGCTTCTGTGGAAGAAGCTCCCGTTGTCACTCTTAACGAAGCACCCGTTGCTACTGTGGAAGAAGCTCCTGTTGCTGCTGTTAACGAAGCCCCTGTTGCTTCTCTTAGTGAAGCTTCTGTTGCCACTATCGAAGATGCCCCCGTTGTCACTGTCGATGAAACTCCCGTTGCTATTGTCGAAATAGTTCCCAGTGCAACTGTTGAGGAAGCTCCCGTTGCCACTGTCGACGAAACCCCTGTTGCTTCTCTTAACCAAGCTCCTGTTGTAACTGTCGACGAAGCTCCCGTTGCCGGTGTTAACGAAGCTCCCGTAGTATCACTCAGTGTTACTCCCGTTGCTTCTCTTAACGATGCTTCCGTTGCCATTGTCGAGGAAGCTTCCGTTGCTATTGTCGAGGAAGCCCCCGTTGCTATTGCCGAAATAGCTCCCATTGCAACTGTCGAGGAAGCCCCCGTTGCCACTGTTAACGAAGCCCCTGTTGCTTCTCTTAGCCAAGCTCCCGTTGTAACAGTCGACGAAGCGCCTGTTGCTGCTGTTAACGAAGCCCCTGTTGCTTCTCTTAGTGAAGCTTCCGTTGCCACTATCGAAGAAGCCCCCGTTGTCACTGTCGATGAAACTCCCGTTGCTATTGTCGAAATAGTTCCCAGTGCTACTGTTGAGGAAGCTCCCGTTGCCACTGTCGACGAAACCCCTGTTGCTTCTCTTAGCCAAACTCCCGTTGCAACAGTCGACGAAGCTCCCGTTGTCGCTGTTAACGAAGCTCATGTAGTATCACTCAGTGTTACTCCCGTTGCTTCTCTTAATGATGCTCCCGTTGCCATTGTCGAGGAAGCCCCCGTTGCTGTTGTCGAAATAGCTCCCATTGCAACTGTCGAGGAAGCCCCCGTTGCCACTGTTAACGAAGCCCCTGTTGCTTCTCTTAGCCAAGCTCCCGTTGCAACAGTCGACGAAGCTCCCGTTGCCGCTGTTAACGAAGCTCCCATAGTGTCACTCAGTGTTCCTCCCGTTGCTTCTCTTAACGATGCTCCCGTTGCCATTGTCGAGGAAGCCCCCGTTGCTATTGTCGAAGTAGCTCCCATTGCAACAGTCGAGGAAGCCTCCGTTACTACTGTCGACGAAGCCCCTGTTGCTTCTCTTAGCCAAGCTCCCGTTGCCACAGTCAACGAAGCTCCCGTTGCCACAGTCAACGAAGCTCCCGTTGCTTCTCTTAACGAAGCTCCCGTTGTCATTGTGGAGAAAGCTCCCATAGCCACTGTTGATGAAACTCCCGTTGTTACTGTCGAGGAAACTCCTATTGTCGCTGTCAACGAAGCCGCTGTTGTTTCTCTAAGCGATTTTTCTGTTGCCACTATCGAAGAAGCTCCTGTTGCCACTGACGACGTAGCCCCAGCAGCTGTCAATGAAGCCCCCGTAGAATTTGTTAACAATGCTCCCGCAGCGTCCCTTGACGATGCCCCCGTTGTTTCTCTCAGCGAAGCTCCTGCTGCACCTTCAAGCGATGTTTCAATTGCTTCAGTCAGTGTGGTTTCTGTAGCCTCTCCCAGTGAAGCTTCTGTAACCGCACCTGCTCCTACTGCTGTTCCAGTTCCATTGGTATTTTTCAGTTCCACTGCTAGCCCCGAGATTAATGCTTCCCCTGCTTATGTCCCTAGTCCAACTCCCACTTACGTTTACAAACCTTCCCAACCAGTTGTCCCAATTGTTGCCGTATTAAACAATCGTTACAATAATAACTATGGTATTCTTCGTCAAGAGACTGAAGTCTTCCCCGACGGGTATCACTACTTGTATGAGACTGCAAATCAAATTCTCGCTGGGGAAGTCGGCAAGCTAGAAACTATTGATAACGAATACACAGGAGTTAGAACTAAGGGATTTTTCCAATACGTCGGTCCTGATGGTGTTACTTATAGAGTAGACTACACTGCTGACGAGAACGGTTTTGTGCCTGTTGGCGCTCACTTACCCCAATAATCTAGTCCCATTTTAAAATATATAAGATAACGATGTTGTATGCGAGTATTGTCATATTTCTACCAATTGTAAAAACAAGCATGTTTGTACATAATTGTAATAATTGTAATAATTGTAAATAAAAAAATTTACTTAAGGTCTTTTTTTATTTTTATTACCATTTGGATTTTAGATGAATTATTATAATGTTTTGTTTTTTCTTGTAATAAAAAATACAGTATAAATAATATTCCTTAATTGTTTTATAATCCAGGATGTTAACCATTCATAAGTAGTAAAAGATCTAATCATTTTCAACGAAGCAGCAATGCAATTAGACTTTAGAACTTTGCGAATCACTCCAATGCAGAAATTGAATGACTTTGTAATTAAGAATCATGTTGTTAGTAGTCTGCACTCACTCAAATCTATTAACTGTCTAACAAATCTAGACTAAACCACTAATTATTAACTGAATTTTTAATCTTCTGAGAGATACCTGATTTCGTCATCATCAGATAGATGTCCACTGTTGGAAATAGGCCACCCTCAATAATAAGGGATTTGAGCCGTCTTCCGCCATGCTAGCCCAATGCGGGTTGGTGGTGAGCCGGAGTCTCTTTTATTGATTAGTAGGATGCAGGTTGCACTATGAGCAGATGAGGTTGGCTTGGAACCCGTGTTGTGCTGTTGGAACCCCTAACAGCCCATACCTGATTTAAAACCTCACAATTTAGAACTTAAGGTTTGACCGGAAGTGAAAAACTATCCAATGAAACACGTTCCATGATAGGATTACTGATAATCAATGTGTATCACGCGACGATGGTCGAAAGTAAATGAAAAGACGAGGACGTCTTATTCTTCTCTTACCCGATAACTTCTACGGCTATGTTCTTTGAATTTAAACGAATTTAATATCGAATTCATCTTGCATACGTCATGACAATTAAGATATCTAGGCTAATTAATACTATGTATTTATGGTTTGAATCTAAAAAATACATATTTATCTCATGGTTAATTATACATAGTATGTTAGCGTGACGGCCGTTTTTGTTCATGCGAACACAAGTGCAACCCATGTAGCACATTACGTAGCTTGATTCTGTCGTCTTTTCCACACGTCTTTGCAATATTTTATTTCTGTATTTTTATTGAATTTTTATATTCTTTATATTATCATCAACGGCGTGCGGTATTTCACTGCTGGACATACGCCTCTCCCAAGGAACGCCACTTAGCCCGATCTTTGCCTATTCGCGTGCAATTGCGACCAGTTAGTTTTTAACCCTAATAAACTATAAGGATCAAAATAAGCTCTAATTCGTAAATCCTTCGACAAAACCTTCAGCTAGTAATGAAGAGGCTCTTCTAGAAAAAGAATAAACTACTTATTGCCTAATAATTCCCAAAATCCTAAATTAAGTTCATCAAAAAGGTAATACGATGTTTATTGACTGTTACCTAGTATGGAATTCGTCAAGACAGCCATTTTTTTTAAATAGATAACACTTAATTTAGTTGAAAGCTTTTGTTTTACCAAATACCAAGACGCGTAAGAAGAGTTAAAGAAGGCTTGCGCTGCGCTGAGAAAGTGACTTCCTCAATAAAAATTTAGTAGGTTGTATTTTTTTACGCGTAACTCTTAAAATATTAGAAGAAAGAAATGAACAACTCTTTGAAATTGATCAAAGTAAGTTTTAGTTCATTTCTCTAATTAAAGTACTTATTGATATTCACTTTTTCAGACTTAACAAAGTTTACGTAATTCTTTTAACTAACGACATCATCATATTACATATTCCAAAGATAACTAAGTATCCTAACATTTAACCTTCTTAAAACTAAACATATTGAATTTACATAACAGAATAAAATGATTATATGTCACATTAATTTTAAATTCTCCTAAAAAACAAAAGAAACTGAATTAAATGACGAAAATGAATTAAAAAGCGATATTAAAGATATTATTAATATTTTTCATGTGCTGAAATCAACACTACAGATTTTTGTTTTCGTTACCGTTATCACGGTTATAAGTTTATGTTTTGTTTTATTTGGTGACATGAACGAAGAGGGGGAACATACTGTTAAACGGAATTTTTAATGCACTTCGAACCCGTTTGAATTTAAGTCACATTTGTTGAGTTCGCTTGTGGTAACGGGTGTTGCAAGGAGGCAGAAGATTCGTCCGAAATTTAAGGTAACTTTTATTCTCCGGAGGTTAAAAATTGCATGGAAGCAATCTTAAGGCGCCACATATTTTTCTTTTGTCGTATTAATGCTATGAGTACTGAGTATCTTTGATTAATTAGATTGATCAGAATATTAATATAATGATGATATCGTTACAAATATAACATACATAATCAAAATTATTTTCGTTAAACCCTTGGTAATAATAGTTATTAATAAAGTATAAGTTCTTTACATGCATTAGTTTTTTGTCTTTTATTATTTATGTTTTTTTAATTATATTTATCTGTTATTAATGACGGTAGACAAAGAATTCGAATCAATTAAATGCATAAGATTTTTGTCCTATTTCCCTTTACATAAAAGGTCAGGGATATTATTACCTTACAACCAGTACATATTATTACAACTATTATTGCCTGTTTTCTATCTTTCTATCACATCTGTTCACTTTCATTCTTTTCCAATTACCTTTTAAATTATTTTATTTTATACATGTGTATATTCAAGTACTTAACTTGTGCTGTATGCCAAATATGTTACAAATCTCTGTGCTAAATTTATTACAATGATCAGAAAACATGTCTTATTGGCTTATTGCTAACCAAATCATATTTTTTTTCCTGCAACTAAAACTGTTCTTAAATTTATTTCTTATTCTTTTTTTAAAGTCAAATAGTTAGGGCATTCTGTAATATTTTCTTCGAATTCTGGGTCGCAACCGCAGGTCGGACTGTCTTTATAATTACTTGAAAAAGTATTAAGTTCAACTATAACTTTCCAATAATGACGTAGTAATAGCAAGTTAATATTGTTAACTTCCAAAATATTAATTATCATGATCACAAATCAGAGATTTACATTTCAAATAAAAAGTCAATAGTAAATATATATAACGAAAAATAATCTAATGAGCTTCATGTGAAGCAACATTTATGGACCATTATAAATATTTTAGTTTCTGCAAATCCGTCGTAATGTTTGTCATGTCTTCGTTGGCAAAGTATGTCCTGCGGAGTGTCATACTTTGCCAATCTCGGAAAACGGAAGCAGTGAAATTCGTATAGTACGAACTTACTCGAATGTTTGCAATACTAGAAAAAAATATTAAATGGTTAAACATTCCTACTAAATTATAATAAACAATATTGTTGACAGATGCTCCCTCAAAAAAAAAAAAAATAGATCAGCTGTAACTAAACGTCTTTCCCCTCCTTTAAAAACGCTTTGGGCTTATATCTATATCATTTTCCTCAATCAAAAAGAACTGTCTACTATCAAAAAAGATTATGCAATGAATGAATCAGGATTCGTACCTAGAATCCGGTGAAAATCAGACGCTCTAACAGTTCTAAATATCAAGCGGATAGTAAATAATTTATTTTTAATCTACGTCATTAGGAGAAGATAAGTAACGTGTAACAATTTCTTATGCTCTTGTTAGTTCCTTTACTTAAAAAATGTATAAAAGTTATTTAGGTAAAATATTCTTATTCCTAAATCGCCGCTAATAAGCGCATAAATTTTTAGAATATTTTTTAGTGTTTTAAGGTGATACAGTTTTATTAAATAATTATAACTTTGACATGTAACGTGAGATATTTAAAGTATGCGGATCCATCTTGCAATGAACCGGTTATTAATATGGAATTGATCAAATCAAATTAAATTGATATTGATTTTGATGTATAACTGTAGCTACTGGAATTATTAGTGTTTACTTGTAGATAAGTACATATTTATATATGTAGTTACTTAAGTGCGAACGGAAACGTAACATTACTTGTTATTACGTTATATCATACTGCTCCATGTCCCTACGTAACTTAAAGCAGCTTAGTGAAATTTTCACAGGCTTGTATATTATTAAAATAGAAGTAAAACGACGGAAAACACTTAATTATTGATTATAACGTCCCTGTCAGACTAGTTTAAAATCTTGCTTTTTAACTCGAGGGGATATAAATAAGAAATAAGGTGATGTGGTAGCGCTGTGTTCAATATCACGTCAAATTCGTGTGGTGTATTACGGCGGAGACGAGCGAATAATGATTTGACTTTAACATTGAAATTTTGTATATATATTTATTTTTTAATTTAATTTACGTTAAAATGTCAAGAGCCTTTCTACCGTCGTAGGTAAAGTTTGCTATAAATTTTTAAGCAATTAATTTGTTAACTTTTTTGATGTTAACTTGCATTTTGTCACAGGGGTTTAAAAATAATTTTTTTTTATTATATATAAATACATGTAAAACCAATAAAAGTTCTTTACAAAAAAAATGTTATTAAAATTCAACAGAATAATTATTGGAGATTCCGTAAATAATGTAATTACATTATAAAAATTCCATTGAATTTTTATTGTGAAGTTTCAGCTGTAACGTGTAATAAATGACCAATGTCATGTAATATATTGGCTACGGAACTATTTCGTTATTATGAACTTATGTTAATACCTCTGCCTGACCTCGTCACACCTTGATATTAGGATTCTGATCCACTTTTCGTTGTGTCTCGAACAAAATTTATTATACATTTAAATGTTAATTGAGGCAACGAGGAATAAAATATTTTTGACGAATATTAGCTGTTATCTCACAAAAATGCTGCTTACTTATGACACATTATCTGATCTAGTTTCAGATCTAAAACATAACCTGCGGAGTAAACAACGTGTAACGATCGTCGTGTGAAAAGTTCTGTTATTAGTAAAGTTCAATTTAAGTGGTATTGAAAACGCGTATTGAGAAATAAAATCATGGAAAAATTACGACAATTTGTAAGTAATTTTTAGTAATTTTTATTACTGTTACACTCTAATGTTATTCAGTTTCTTTTGTAATTCAAAAGGCTTTTAACAAAAATTTTATTAATTGGTAAATATTTATGTTATTGCAAGTTTTAGTTTCCTATACTGAATTTTACGTTAGTAATTTATTGATTAGGAAGTTTATTTTATTATTAAATTTAATTACAAATATACTATTGTTACATAATTTGATAAAGAAGTACTACGTTGTCCAAGTTCTATGAATCTATTTATAAGATGGAGTCCTGTTGTAATTTTTGTTTAATATTTTATTGGATACGGCCTTGAACAAGAAACAATGTCGACAAAATAAAATAAAAATTTATTATGTGATATTTTCAGGTATTTATAGTATCAATTATAAGTGCAGTTTTATGTTCACCATTTGACGATGGAAAGTATAGACCAAGAACTTATGACGAATTCGACGACGGAAAATATTACAGGCCACTTGATGAAGGAAAATACGTTCCTGGTGATGAAGGACGATACACCTATGTATACAAACAAGGTGTTTGGCCGTTTGATGGTACCTATAAATATGAACGCATTGATAAAGATGACCCCTACATGGGCTATCAAGTTTATGCTAGCCGCTACCCTTACATACACGGCGTTATTAAAGGTCTAGTAAGCAAATATGTTTCATCTGATAACATTAATTTCGGCGAAGCAACGGAAGGAAGTAATAATCACTACAGTAAAGTGTATGCTGATAAGGAAGTAGCAGTAAAATGCAAGTATATTATGCCTGAATCCAATGGATCGGAATTTACTACGCAGTAAGTATAAATATCTGCATTTTTATTGATGTACATAATTTTTATCGTTTAAATATTGTGTACTAAAATTTTACTAATATCTGTGTAGACAGTTTGGCTATTACAGAATCAAACTTATTAGAATTATTAGAAAACTAGAATTATTATTCGGTTTAATAATAAAGAGTAACCATATTATCACTTAAAGTTTATTACTTTTTTAACACTATAACCTGATAGAAATGTTTATTACTTTTTAATAAATTAGATGGCGCTAATCGCTTTTATAAAAGATAAAACTGGTTTTCGGAAAATATTAAAGGCGTCTATTTATACATGCCTTTGATTTCTTTAACGAATTGAACCTTGTTACAATCTATGAGAAAACTTTCTTGATTACGTTCATTATCAACCTAAAATAAAAGCATCTATTTTGTTTACAATGCATGTAAAACATTCAGTTCAATTCTTTTAAATAAGAACGAGTTTTATGTTGTTGAATTTTTGGTATTCCTGCTTCACACAATTTGAATTACATTAATTTCTAAGCGATCTTTTTTAATCTAATGTATGTGTGACAATTGCGCGTTGTAAAAATATTTGTATATTATCAAACGTATTTTTATAAATTGCTCTATTAATGTTCCCACTATTGGAACTTGGTTTTTCCTCATTAGGGGAGAAAGTCAAGCACATGCCGGTTTCGTCATGATGATTTTCATGTCATAATAAAAATCCTCCAAAAAAATTCACAGGATATGTAATAACTACATAGATATATAAATATGATTAAAAATCGTAATATCGTATTTTGTAGATTGAACAATAAAACGTATGTTCTTCACCTTTAACAGCAAATGAATACCAATCACATAGCTTAGTTTGATGACGCCTGTAATTTTTTTTATTAAATCCGTTTCTTAATTATGTATTAATAAATATCAGACGACATTGAAAGCAAAACAAAAGCAAAAACGTATATCCTTGGTTTTGACAGGTGACTTAGTTTTTTAGAATAGATTAAGAAGATGTTAATTAAAACCGGTTATATGATTGATGAACAGACCAACAGGATGTAGCTTGTGCGTCTTTGACATTTTTTCTATAAAGGATCGATTATAAAATTTAATGATTTCAATCTTTAAATATTATTAAAGCAAAGGCGTAGCGATTTGTGACATTAATATAAATATTTTAGCAATGACTGAAATGTGTCTAAATATAAATTCATACGTTCGTCATTGCCTGGAATTTCTTATATGGTTGGGTTATTGAACTTAGACCCATGCGTTGGCCATTTTTTCCAGAGTGAATCACCGAAAAAGTTTTATTTCCTTTTTTTTTGTAGCGGTAATATTATTAGGAGATGTACATCGTAAAAGAAAAAAAAAACGATGCAGTGAGATTACATTTTGATTATTTAGATTCTTTAAATTGAACTTACTTTTTATCAAATAAGTTCACTGACCTTGTCGATATATTTGATTTCAAAAATACTTTTATTTCCTTCCGGTATTTCAGAATAAAAGGACTCCTCTATGTTTAACAGTTTAGTCTTAGTATAAAAAATCTGTAAATAACAATGATGTTTAATTATTACCTGACAGTATACACTTAAAAACTTACTTTTCGAAATATAAAATAAAAAAAATATAATATAAAATTTAGAATTTGCGTTTTTGATCTTTTTTTTACAAGAAATTATTCAATTGATTCACTTTATCTATTTTAAATAACGAAACCTTACATATGCCTGCAAATTATTTAAAGCTTAACCATTAAATATAAAAATGTATAAGAAGTGAGTCATATATATCATTTCTCAATTGCAAAATATTGAAAGAAATTATATTCTTTCGTAAAACTGTGATCGTTTTACCGATGTGTATTTGTTACTATAATTTATTATATACGGTGTTATAACTGTTTCGGTGGTGTACTAACAACTAGCTGATTCCAGAATCACATCTAGTATAAGTTAGGTTGAAGATTTCAATATACTACGGGTAAACTATTGTAGACGAGAACGCCTTATCATCTTCTTACTAATGGTCATTTAATTTTAAGCAAGGACGATTCGTTTATAAAAATAATTTCGGTTTTAAATATTCCCTTCTTGTATCTGTAACGACTAAATCATAAATTTAGTGTTTACATGACGTATTCATCCTGTTTATTAATATTATTTTTTTTAATTTTTTCTTGGGATGTGTACCACTAGCAGGCATACCGATCTCATCTTACCCCTTACAAGAATCTCATTTTTATAACTAACATTAAAACAGTAATTACTTAACTGTTAATATCCTCCACATTCACCAAAGACATTAAGTTTTTAGCGAATACTATTATTCTGTTTTATTACTTGATGAATGATAATAATTATAAATGATGTTAAATTTAACTTATTTTGCACGTACCGTAAATTGACAGATATTACAAATAGTATGAAGAGATTTTTCTTTCTACTATTTACTTTCATTTATTATTATCTGCTAATAATTGTTACATTTAACTTATTTCGATAGACATGAGTTTTAAACTTTAAATTAAATTCAATATAATTACATCGTATTCTATTACTAAGAAATCAACGAAAGCTTATCTTTAACTATAGTTAAGAATGTTTTCGAGTAACTTTTATACATTTGTTGAAGATCGATCAAGTTATTCGGTTTAAATTAAAATGGTGAAGAGAATGCATGCGAAAAATAGTAGTTTAAAATAATAATTTTACAGATTTTTTACGAAAAAATGTGACCTTCCATTATATGTACAAGTTATTTGATGAAGAAAAGTTCCGTGCAAAATTTAGAGCTACTCAGTCGCACTTATAATAAACTTAACCACTAATGTACCTATTGTGGAAAGAAAAATTTAATAGGTTACAGAAACATTATGCTTTATTATGTTAATATAAAGCCCTATACTTGTTCTAATATCGTTTACTATGATATATGTTCTAGTACATAGTTAATACATTTTTGATAAAAGCAGCAGAAAATAAGTTTAATTTCGACTTTATTATATCTATGAATATTCGTTCTATAACTAACTTTTTCCTTAATAAATATTTAATATTTAAATTAAATATTATCATCATCCTGGACGTTAAAATTATAAAGTTTATATCACACAAAACTCAACACGTGAAACGCTGCGGTTAATTAAGTTATGTATTACTTGTAGTTGCCTCTTGCATTTGCAACTAAAGGTTTTATCTCAATAAAACGTTTAATACGAGAATAATCATATCATACACAGAGGCTACTTTTAATTAAGTTGGCAGAGCGACATCCCATTCTGCACAGACGCACGCCAAGAAAGAAAGATATTAGTATAATAAAACACATAACTTGTAATATTTATTTTATACGAACATTTTGTGGACTTTTTTGAATTCTATGAATATACAGCATTAAATCTATGCAAATGAGAAATATAAGAATTGGAATGAAAGTAATATTCTTGTAATAAATACCACTTTAGTTCCGAATTTTCATAACTGGGCTCTTTTAATAAGAATAATTAGACATTGAAAGACATATTAGAAAATAAGGCATGTTCAAATCTTTAATACTAGACTTCATTTGAAATATTCTGGTAAAAACAATAGGATATATCTAAAACGGCACTCCTTAATGCAAAATTAGAAAAAAATTTTACGGTTAATTAAATATCATGGAAATCGCTATACGAAAGATGAGGTTGAATAAAATGACATTGTGTTGAAGGACCTTTACTATGGTCTGAAAATTAGGTAACTATATATAAACAACCATTCATTTTGTACAAAGAAAAATACTGATTAAATTTTTTAACTTTAAATTTACAATTCTATGTTAACTGAGAAAAAAAAATATTATTAAAATAACAATGCGTATAATATTTAAAGATTAGGCATCGGTTAATGTTCCGGTGTAATAAATTGATTTTGTGGGAATGCGGAATTCAATACTCGGAAGTAGATTATATTAGCAAATATAGTTCTCATTTATGACATTAAAAACTAACGTTTCGTTATAAATAGCTAGACATGAAAAGAAATCTTTCCAACTTCTATGAATGTCACAGTTTACATGATCGAATCAATATTTTTAGCCGAAAAGTGTCTATGTAAAACATCCCTTATTTATTATTTCACTTCGATATTCGACGCCGACTAAACTGTTTTTTAAATTTCCGTGATACTCTTTGCTATTATTTAAAGTCAGACTATTTCTATACATATATATTATATATTAGTCGAAAGACATAAAGATCAATTTGCATTGCACCGTCCAGGAATGCAGCAATTTTCATTACGAAAAATATTTTCAGCTTTTTCAATTTATGTCAAATAAAATTAGAATTATGACATGTTAACACAAATTTAAATTGTTGTGCATATTTTAGAATATAATTGAAAAGATCAAAAAGTTAGCCATCACTTGTCAATGAAATAAAAGGTAGACTATTCCTTAATAATAGTATCTTTGCGTCTTTTCACTGATAAAACTTTCATTCTGGCCTAATTTTATCTGTATTTATTGTTTAATGATAATTGTTAAGATTACCAATAACATTACTTATGTATATAACTTGTTAAACAAAAAAGTCTCAATACATACTTCAATTGATCTAAAATTGTAATTGTTACTAATTATTAACACAGCAAAATACAAAATACAGAACAGTATTTATCTTTATTTATTAATTTATTCTTAATTGTAGTGTTTATATACTAATTATAACTTCTGCAGAAGTGAAAAAGTAATGAAAACTTCTTGCCTATATCTACGTTAAATACATTTAGAAATAAAGAAATAAACTCAAATATTTCTAGAATTTATGTATATATGATTTAGTTTAAATGCAAAATCATGACCTCGTGCTAGTATAAACTATGAAAACTGGATTATCAAGTTTTATAAACTCTTCCTAAATACCATTTTCAAATTATTAACAAACTAGATGAAGACAGTCCTGCGAACTGAGTAATGAATACCGTGGAAACCAAATTATGTTTGTTCTTAATAAAAATGGTTTGGTTATTATATATTTAGCTAGTCAGTATTAACATCGTTTTAGTCAATTCTTAAATTTTCAAAAGTCTAATTATTCAGAAATTCTTTACATAGATATAGGCCTTTCTTGAAAAGAGTATATATTTGACATAAATGATAGTACGTAGTAATGGTTGGCGCAGACAAATTTGTTTTTTCTTGAGTTTATTTACTCCATTGTAATTTTTTATGACATGCTGAAGTTATAGTGTTAGTATGGATATTTTTATCAGTGGACAAATATATTAATTTAGATATCTATCAGTTTTCTACATGAACGGCTTAGTAAAAATTCTGCCAAAATCGGGTAAACCATTTAGAAGAATACTCCGGATAAAAATATATATCGTGTAAATAGAATTATTTTAATCACAATCTATAAAATAATAGAAAAAACAATCACAGACTTTTCAAAAAACAAATATATCAATTTGTTGAATATTGTATTGAAAGATTAATATAAAATTAGATCTTTTGTATTTTTGAATTATTTAAAATAAAGTAATCTTTGGGTTTGGTTATTGGTAAATAATATTTATTGTATCTTAATAATGTACAATTAATCATCCCAATTACGAATTTAAATGATTTTGCAAAGTTTTTTTTTTTAATTCACTTACATAAAGAAATTCTATTAAAATATAAATCCTGTCGTTTATATAATAGTTTTTGTTTAGAATTTATTGAACCTGGTGCAAATTCCGTGAAAAATTAAAAAAAAAGTTTCCTGTTACATTTTCAGATACCCACCGCATATGAATTTGAAAAGTGGGGAAAAATTGGGATCGTTTTATAGTTTCAAGGGATCAAAGGTATTGAGTACCGTCTCTAATGCTCTTACAAACAAAATGAAATTAGAATACGAAGTATTCGTAAGAGTTGTAGAAGATATATCATCGCCGCCTGAGCCAGTTCCTACAGCTCCCGCAAAAGAAGAAGTAACGTCTCCACTGATTATATTAAGACCCTCAACTTATGCTAATGTGGAATCATCTACGAATAATGAAGTTAAAAAATCTGTTAGTGAAATCTTAAAATCGTTAATTATTAAGGATGTGTTGCCTACTGTAGGAGGTATAGAACCTTCAACTGCTGAAAATCTAAAATTAACTATTGACGATGTACAATTAGTACCAAGCGACGAGTTAGGACCAACATTATCTTATGAGCAAATTTTAGACGATGATGAAATAAAGGCAAGCACTGCAAATTTCGATAGTACAGATATATTTATAGAAAATAATATCATACCATCAAATGACGAGGTACAAGTTTTTACTGAAGATAATTCAAACGTAACGTCAAGTGAATCATTGACAACGACTGAAGCAGGAAAAAGATAAAAAGCGCATCCTATGGCTATTACTTATTTGATTGACAGTGATAATTGCGATATAGTATCTTAAATTATAATAAAATGTTATATAAAGAGATCATATGCGTTTCAATATTTTTAAATATTATAAATATTAATTTATTTAACTAAGCAGGTTTTAAGAATCTCATCGGCGGATGGCCCGTAAAAGGATTTCCCCCTGTTAAAAAAAAAAGTATTAAGAATCTATTTAACTGGTACGTTGAAAAAATTAAGTTTGATAATTGTATGACAAAAGTTTCAACCAAATAAAAATTTATAATAATTTTGTACTTTTAGTTTAATGATTATTTTTTTCGATCAATTACAAGCATAGTTTGTAAGTATTGTTATGTTCTTCGAGGAGGCGACAGTTTTCCACCTTTAGATATCTTGGCGGACATGAACACGACCGGATTCTTACCATCCCCCAGAGCGGTGGTAGTGAGCCAAACGAAGTACTCATAGCGGTTCGCCGCCAGGAACGCCGTGGAACGCAGGTGGGGCCTTTGTTGCGTGGCATAGCATGCCTCTGAAGCAAGGTATGCACGCAAACGTGTTGTGGGGGCGATTCTGCCGGTCTTCGAAACCTGGATGCAACAATGTGGAGGAAGTTAATAATATCTTTAAAAATCCCCCCACTCCTCCTTCAATAAAGAAATAATATTGTGTATGAAAATTTATCAATTTAATATGTATATTCGTTTTCACCTTATTAATCAACTAAATGGAAACATGAAATAGTAATTTGTAAATGTTTCTTCCAATATGTTTATCGATACTTTGGATTAGTAATTTGGGTCATTCGTATATATAACTAAGTAGACATAATATTTATCAATGACATGTTGCATTATAATGACGAATCAAAAGATTTTTAAGACTAGCCCATGAAAAGATTTTATTGCGACCAGTTTATTGGATGCATGGGCGTAGTTAACAATGCTATATAAGTTTTTAGACTAGGTTCGCTCCAAATAAGCAGTTTTCAATGTCAACTTGACAAATAAAATTAGCATTTTTTTTAAATTAGTGTAACGTATTGTTGAAATAAATACTCCATTTTGGAAGTTGAAGATTGTATAAAACCATTTGTCGGTTAAATTGATAAAACATTCAGAGTTTAGATTTTGTCACGATTTACTTCATAATGAAAATATATGTGGTAAGTAAAGGTTTTATTGTTTATTAGATTTGACCCATTATAATTAATAACATTAGAACTAGTAACGAAATAATAAATTGCGATGGATAAAAAAAGAGTCTCTTAGTATTGTTTTACGTAACTTTTACGAAAGGTAAATTTTTCGGATTTACGTGTTAAGACTGCTTTGTAGTATCGGCCGCCACAAGAAAGAAAAGATGTCCGAATGTCATAGTTTATTCACAATACTCCAAGCTTTTTTACTTAATTGGATAGGAACAAAATTAATAAAAAATTTACCTCTAATCACTGAACCAAAATCAGTAATAGAACTTTGTATATGGATTCTCATAGGTTTTTTCTTCTTTGAGGTCCTTGTAAACTCATTTCTAGTAGAAAAGGAATTTTATGTTCTTTTAATTCTTTACTTTTTTCTTTTTTGTTTATTTTGATTCCCTACTTTTACTTTTTAACTTTCCTCTTCCATACATTCCGCCTTTCATTCTTTTTCCAATTCACGCAATCTACTAACATTTTCTCCTTCCACACCAAGAGTTTTATCGCCGCGTAATTTATATTTTCATTACATATTTTTCTTACATTTCTCAATTTTTTTCTATTCTTTTCCCTTTCTACTTTATCTACAAATCTTCTGCCCTTATCTACAAATTATGGATATCATTTATCATTTTTCCGGTACTAATATTTTTGCTCTAATTTTCTATTTTCGTTTACATTTCTTATAGATTACAAATAAAGTTATCTCTGGGTTATCAGTAAGACTTGGCGTTTAAAATAAATAATAATAATGTCGATAATGTGGCTAATAACATCACAAAATTGCGACTAAGCTTGACTAAACCCAAAAGTAGCATTTCCGTTAAAAATGCCCGGTAAAATGGATCATATGTACTACAATAAAAAAAAATACTGTAATAAACTAGTTTAGAAAATAAAATTTTAAATATTTTCATAAATAGCGAAATAACAAAGATTAAATAAGTGATTCGGCTGTTCTCAGTAAGTTATCTATTGCGTTGATTAGCCCTTTTAATTTTTACAAAGTAGTGAGAGAAAATTCCTTATTGTTGTTTTACAGGTAATACTTTTCGCTGTCTTCTGCTTTGTTGCTAGCGACGACGACGGTCGTTACCGGCCAGATTATCATTCAAATTATGGAAGATATAATTTCGGTGGTGATGGACGGTATTATAATTCATTTGGAAGGTACAATAACTATTACCGTAACAATGGACGCCAGTACAAGCCGTATCAAGAGTTATTGACTCCATTTACTTTTAATACAGAGAGTTCTAGGTAATTAATAATGATTATAAAAAATATATTAAATGAAAATGTATTTAACGTTAAATAACAGTAGTGTGCAAAAATTACTGAGCTTGTGTCTATATGGTATTGTTTCTTTACACAAAAAACCGGTATAACGTGATATTATCACCTTTTTGTAATAAGTACTTGCCATCCTGAACGTTTTGCTCTTCTCATCACTTCATTGTAATAAATTAATCTAAAAGTTTCATTGTTTAACTTCTGCTGGATATTATATCAAGCAGATAGAATTAAACCATAAATTATTAAAAAATACTTTATTACGAGAACTACATAATAAAAATATCGCATTACTTTACACAAACTTAGACAAAGGTTTAGGTGTAATATAGGAAAAAGTATTGTATATGTAATTTAATGATCATTATTGAAATAAATAAAAGAATAAATTGATTTCCAAGTTTTTAATTAAATTTTTTGTTTATTTTTAGAAACAATGCCGGTCAGATTGCTATAACTACAAGTTCAACTACATCCAAACCCTTTACTGTCGCCCCTTTCTATTCTTTAGTACCAGAATCCAATGTACCAACGACTATTCCGATATATCAAAGAAGTAACATAAAAGAAGGGCAAGCAAGAATTGTCAGTCAAGACAATGACGTTGATGTTAACAATTACCGTTTTAGCTATCTGACTGAAAACGGTATAAGTGCAGGGGAAAGTGGAGTAGTAGAGAATTCTGAAAATGGAGGAACTAAAGTAACAGGATTTTATGAGTATATTGGCGCCGATGGTCTTAAGTACAGAGTTGACTATACAGCTGACGAAAACGGTTTTCATCCGACAGGGGCTCACTTACCTAAAGCATAAACCTTTTTCGAACAGATCCGAATGATACATTACATAAATCGACAAAAATATTTAAAGTATTAATAAAAAAAATTTTACAACGAAGTTTTGTGAATTATTATTTTTAATTAATAGTAACACATTGTTTCATAATACAAACATTACAAATTCGAAGACGAAGTCTGTAAATGACATAAAATCAACATTAGTAACTATGTATAAATCAAAATTTTGCAATTTTGATGTATTAAGCACATGTATATTTTGATTAATTTTTTAAAAAAGTTTATGATACTTTAATAATTGTTTTGTATTATTTAGTCACATTATTGCTAGCAACAAATCATAATGAAGCCAAGAGAATTAAGAGAGCTGATCGTCAACACTTAACACTGGGCAGGATCATGGTCAAACATTAACTAGAAATACAAAATAGATATTGTGAACGAATAAATCTAATGTTATTATATGTAAACAATAGTTACTTGACTAAAATGGTATTGATGTAGGAGGGTCTGCAATCTAATTTATTACTTATATAATACAAATACAATTTTTTATTTTCAAACACTGTTCTTTTTGTAATTTTGACCTCAATATAACACGATGCCTAATAAAGAATGAAGATAGTGAAGTGTGGTTGTCTCGTATACTCCAAATCGCATGTATACCGAGACAGAGCACTAATATTATAGGTAGCAAAATAATTACATCTAACCAAGTTGTTTACCGGAGCCAACAGATTTTTATTTTTTTAAAAAATAAATGTTTTGTGTTGAGTTTGCTTGAGCCATCGGGTGGAAGGGTTTTCAAAAACTACACGCTTGGGACTACTGTCCCAAGCTATAATGTGACCCGAGGTGGGCCCGTTCGACCTGGGCACCGAGCGGGGGTTGCGGATGAACTGCTTGAGGTTATCCCGTGACCCCCCGTATAAATTCGGACGAGACTGGAGTACCGTGTGAAGATTTTTTAGTCGGTCGGACTCCGACACTATCCCATCGCCGGCCCTTGGCGTGGGATGTGCATGCGTCCAGCAGCATCTTTGTTACACACGAAAATAAAAAAAAAGGCTATAATGTGAAGTTAATAAAAACTGAGAGAGAACTGCTTTATTTGGTAATATAAGCTTCTTATATACTAATCTTATACAATGGGTCCTTATGGCTAGTTTATCAACAACATGTGATTAATGGATCTGTTATCCGAGTGCAACAGATTTGTTTCAGTTTATCAGTAAGTGTTTTCTTTGTTCATTATTGGCCTTTCTCTTATGACAACATAACTGTTTTCAGAAAAATAAAAGAATTGGATTTCGAGTTTTTTTTATTTGTTGACTTACCTAAAATTTGTTTCGTGGGACTTATTATAACAATCGTCACTTTACTAAAGAAAAAACAAACTGATTTTAAATTAGTATATTCAATTTATACTCTGTGGTAATTTTATTTTACATGCAGCGTCTTTTGTTTTTTAATTACTGTTAATGTTTGTTTATAATTATTTATAAAAAAGATTAAAAATAGTAACATAAGTAATTTTTAAAATTTGTTACGATTTTGTTGTTGTTATTATATAAGAGATAACGTTTTTTGATTCTAAATTTTTGTTTCCATTTCGATACTAAAAATTCATAAAAAGAAATTTGCTCGAGAAAATTGACAGGCGCTTAAAATACTATTTTCAAAAGAAATGTAGTTGCGTACATTCTTATTATTTATAAACAACAATAAGTGTAAATTTTAAATAAAAACTGCTTCATTGTATATGGTAAATAAAATATTGTGGACAATTTTTTCTAAACTAATCGTTACAAGATTTATTGTTTGAAAGATAAAATTTTAAAACTTTTCGGCGTAGTTAACAAAAACAGTGAATTAATAATTATAATTACTTGTCTAAATTGAATGTAATTTACTATTCTTATTTAAGGACAGGACCAATAAAGATTATTAAGTACATTTTGGTTCATAAAATCTATTGGAACTATTTGGAATTACAGGATTAGGTTATCTTATCTGCATTTACTGATTTATGTATTTTCATTTATTTTTACATATATTTTTTTACTTCTTTTATACTTATTTATAGAATAGTATGTACATGTATGTGTAAGTAAGTATATGTATGTACCACATAATGATTATAATATTTTTTAAGCTTTAAATCTTAATATCACTCTTCGCCTACCACAGCATCTCCGACTTCCTAGATTGACTGGTAGAGAATGCCCGTATGCATTAAGTCCACCTATTGGGCCCTAATTTTAAGTGTTTCAAAATAGTTATTAAATAAACAGATAAAATAAATAGTCGTAGGTCAAAGAACCTTCTCAGTAACTTAATTATAGAATATTCACATTAATTATAGCAAATCGTCTGCTGTTTTCAGTGTAATAAATACCTTCATTATGCGATTTCTAATTACATTGTATTTTATATTAGCCCGGAAGAGCAATTTAAAATATAGTCATCAATCATTATCAGCTGATAAACGTTCACTGTTGGACATGCCTACCTCAAAGATCTTCGCTTCGATCGGTCCTGCGCTGTTTGCATCCAGCAGATTCCCTTTCAAAGTAACATTATAAATAGGCCAGTGATCTGTACTACGCAATGAACTTTTTGTTTATAATATAATAAAATTTAGGTGATATCCGTGTTGAAAATTGAATTTTAAAATATAATTTATGTGTCTATTAATATTTAAACGCTCCGCAAGGTTATGGTTTTTTGTCAAAATTTTGAATTTATTTAAAATATATAGAGCACTATTTAATAATGTTGTAAAACGTATCGACATTTTCATAATAAAACACAATAAAATGCGGCTTTACATATTTTTTAATAAAACGAAGGAATTTAGCTATAACATAATTATAAAATTCCTTCACAGTTATTGCTATTTGAGGAGCAAAGCCATCGTATGATATGATCTTGATGGCATTCAGAATGAATGTATAATAATTTTCCGCTGTTTTTGTAAAATTTATGGAAGTAACAACTTGTCTTTATCTATTTTATTTCATACCGTTTTAGATCGAACTGTTAAGATATTTTCACACTGGCAACGGCTGCAATATTTTTAAGTATAATGTAAATTTAAGTAATTATCCGCGTAAGAAGGATAATCTGATCGTATTTGGTATATTATTTTCAGCCCACATTTCCGTTGTTATCTTTTATAGTTATCGTAGGAATCTTAGAAAATTAAACAATCAAAGAAGGATTGGTAGAAGGTGGGCACCTCTAGTACTAATTACTGGTATTTATTTATAGAAACTTGAAATATAGCTCTTTTCAGTTTTCAATTCCAGTTTTATTGTTCCGAATTATTTGTCCATGTGAATCGGCCATTTAAGTAATTTACATTTAAAAAGATTTTATCTATTCGGCGTTTGTAATCAACATTTTTAATACCGAAATCATTCAACGAAATATCTATTACAATATTTCCGATGTTAATGAATCTATGAAAGATTTATTAATATATTTTATTTTGTTTTAAACTTTAAATATATGATTGCGTCATAATAAGCTCTTTAACGCATAAAAATAATTTAAACGTCATCATACTATAAATGATTTTCATTTTATTTTTTATTAGCAAACCGATAACCCATTATAAAGGTTATCGGGATATTGAAGTTCATGTAAAAAATATTTGAATATTAATTTCGAGTGCTTATTTATCTTGCGCTATGCTTAACCACATAAAATATCTGCTTAATGGTCAAATCTTTGAAAACGATTTAATACATATACTTGATTAACTGACAGCTTTATTGCCACAGATAAAAACTTTGATGTAATAAATAATAATTTAGGCTATTAAGTAAAGTAACTTTTTTAATCACATTTAGACAAAGTTTTAGACTACTTAGTATCGTTTAATGATAAATTCACCGCCTACATACATTTGAAAAATCAAATGAATCGCAGTATGAATAACAGTGACAGTTCTCTATTGTCTAAGACCATCTAGGTAGGTCCTACCGTACCTTCTGTATCAGTCACCAAACAATAGTACGCAAATGTTACTGTGTTCCAATTTAAAAGGCGTTGGAGCTATTAAAATTTCAGGGGTAATGAGACCTGACATCTTATCTCTCAAAGCGACGGACGCGGTGTAGTGCTGTGTATACCAACCTAAACCAGCGCTATGTTGTTATAGGCAAATCACTTACCATCAGAGGAACTCCTTGCTCATTTAGAGAAATAAATGAAAAACTATAGTTCTTTAATAATAAGTCTACAGATATTACTGCAGTATGTTTGTTTTGCCAAACAGTATTGTTATATTTTGTATTCGATTAAAAAGTTCTCTTAATAATTAAATTACGGGAGTAACGCCATGATTAGTTTCCACAGGGTCTGACTTATTGAGATCAACGCCAAATATTTTATTATAAGAATACATACTAGCCTTGATAATGGTGAATTACTTATTGTTAATTTATCTTCATTATGTAAGTAAAAGCTATTAGGCGTTCATTGAAAAAGAATATAATTATAATTTCGCCTGTGGTTAAAGCAAAAAAAATCAACTTTTCATTAAAAATACTGTAATTATACTTTTCAAGTATTTTGTTGCTGGTTTGAATACAAATAAGTAATTTATAGAATAGTAAATAGGAATTTTGTTAGAACTTTTATAGAGATTTATTATTGGGAAATAAGTTTTTTGTTTATATACAAAAAGCATTTAATTACTGAATATTCAGTAGTTTATATATATTTTACCTTATAACTCTTTCTTTCTCCTGCCCTGGTCCCACTTTATGTAGGGTCGGCACAACATGTTCTTCTCTTCCATTCTCGCCTATCAGCC
>DWLS01001068.1:0-24022 GCA_018246255.1 Pachliopta kotzebuea | reverse complement strand
AGATAAAATATGCAACTAGAGGTGAAGATAATAGTCTTTAACTCTCTTCTTAAAGATAGGTAAGGATGGACAGGCGCATCATGAGGAAGAGCATTCCAGAGTTTCACTGCTTTTACCGAAGTAAAAGAATTTTAATTCTTATATAAGTGATAAATTTATAGTTTTATCAAGAAATATTTTTTATAACTATATAACCACTGCGCTGCGTTACAGAGAAAACAAAGGATGAATATAATTATGCACTAATCTTCACGATTTGAAATTTAAAAAAATATTTAAATACACAATGTGCACCGGCTCTTTTCTGTGTTGCTACAGCGTTATAATATACGTAATAAAAACAATAATTGTCTAACTTCACAAAAAATTGAACTTTGGGTAATATAGAAGGGTTGTATGTATGGGGGCAGGTTGTATGACCGGGAAGCAAAATTTCTTTTGGCCTCTAATTTTGCAGTTTTCGCTTATTTGTGACTATCTATGATTTTAATACACGCTGTTGAATGTCTTCAAAGCACAAAGAATATCAAATAATCATAAACAATTTCCACATCATGTCGCATTATATCTTAAATAAGTTGCATTTTAGATTTAAATTAGAGGTAGACTTTAAAAACCAATTTTATATTTCTTTCTTATAAAATCGAACTCACCATATAGCATGTTCTTAGTGAAGTAGTAAAGGAAATTCTGTTACAGCAATTGCTGAATATGTACTCATATATTTGTGAAGTATCATTAAATATTTTTTTGTGAAGAATTTAACTAAAAGTTAAACGAATTATAATAGCATTACAAAAACAAAGTAAAAACAGGTAATTTATTCACTTAATGGCATTAAAAGTGTTACAAAGGTGGTGTATAATATTAACGGCGATATTATATTCATCAAGTTTGATTGCAGCAATCACCAGGCCGAGACATCCTGTGAGGGTGCCCGCAGACCAGAGTTCCTTCCTTCGTCTTACCTACCAACGAATCACATCGCACTGATTGTTATGCGAATCGTTTTCTTCGACAGTAGGGTGTCTACACACCGTGATTCCTCACCACACCTTTTATTCATGCTCCTCCGTCACGGTCCGGTACATTTTGGTGAATGACCGTCGAGAGTTGAAATGAGAATGACAGGATTCACGGTGTTTTAACACCGACCGACGGATTTTCTTCAACCGACGTAGTTCTATATAAGATAATATAATTACATCTTGCTGTATATAAGATAATATAATTACTAGAGTAACGAAACTTAAGTAGTCTCAAGACGACAAGTCCAATGTGAAGCTGTGTACACCATCTTAACTGGCGCCACGTTGTTATGGCCAAACTTATCACTTACCATCAGGTGAACGCATTTTGGTCTCGTCGCCTCGATGAATGAAAAACTGTTATCTGCCCGAACATTCGAATTGAAAAAAGTGTTTAATGATGATAAACAAATCGTTCCTGTGAACAAAACATTAGTACATTTAAAATGTTACGTTCAGCTGAACGGCTCATTTTCAGATAATTCCCTATATTATTGCAGTATCACGTGACGTATAAACGTCCAATGCTCTTGTAATTTCTGCAAATGACGGCCAATTACGCGGAGGCAGCGGGACTCCTTGCGATGCGTCAATTAGACCTCGCCGGGCAGCGTCGCACCTGGTGCACTGCCCGGGGGAAGTGGTCACGATGCAATTCCTTCCTCGGCTCAGGGCGCTGATCTACCGCGGTCATTTGCGGCGCCCACAATACACTATTCGCTTCTCTTATCATTGTTTATGAGCTTATTGTTATAAACTTTCCGTTCATTATTAGTAGCTTAGTAACGATTTATATTTTGTTAAAATCTCTAATAAATTATATACATCAACTATTGTTAAAGTTAAGTATATTTAAACATTATACTTTAACAAATAATGTCCCTTATTATCTTAGTGGTGATGACATCAGTGTGTAATTGAATACGAGTACATGAGCATATAGCAGCAGAGGCAAATAATTTGAATTTTTAATGTTCACGGACACCTCTATCAATTCCATACTTTCCGGAATTTTTCTCTATATATAAATAGTAAATTATGTATGTTACTCGCCTGAAGTATCAATTCATCATCAGATTTATGATATATTTAGTTATATTTTACTTATTATTTATTTCGTCGTTGATACCATAACAGACCATAAATTTACGGCTTGTAAATGAGTTATATTTTAATGTATGAATATAATTATTACTGGATATTATTTATAATTGTTACTCATATATCATTAAAAATAAAAGTAACGATCAATAACATTTAACTTTAGAGAAGGACTGACATTTTTTCGATAAGCTAAGGACTACTCTTTGTCATAATGAATAATTACATACATATAGACATAAGTATTCAATAGGACACAAAGTATTACATTAATTGTGATGATGTGGGCGGAGCACAGTCATGTCTGCGCTTACCGGAAGCGACGACTGCACTGCTAATGAGGAAGCAGTTACGACAAAGTATCCTGCAGGGCTCATGTTTTTTATGTATGCTGTTTGCCTATATGGGATAAGTTCTACGTAAACTTGTATGGAATACCGCATTGCAATATCATCCCGAAGCGAGAAGATTTTATGGTAAGTAATCCTAGTGGAATGTCACCGAGAAGAATTTATGTAAATTAAAGTGCAGTGCAGTTAAGGGAAGAGCCCGTATATTACTTTAGAGGTTATTTAAACGTATTCTTGCATTTCCTTGTAAGAGATATTTAATTCTTACGTTATTAAATAAAGTTTATTCAAATGGTAATAGATGTACAATAATGTACAGAAAGTTATTTTAATATATTAATATCATAACATAAGTCATCGAATTGTAAAAACAAAGATAATAAGAAGTTGAAGCTTAAAAAATTGGTCGCGGTAAATTCGTTAAGATCAGCTTCAATATTCCTACAGCAGCTAAATTCTCTTAATACTTATTTAATTATATCATAGTATATTTCAAGACAGTCATACAAACATACACATACACTATTAAGAAAAAACTTCAGAGAAAGTAATACAGTAAAAATCGTTATGTATACCTAATACTTTTTACTATTTATTAATACGCTTTGTAATAGATGAAACATTAATATGCATATTTTTTTATCTCAACGGTCATCCATGGTCGGACGAGTACGGAGCCAAGACGTAGCCACTGACCCATCACACTGGGAGCTACTTGACCTTAATCAAGGAACACCTGTTTGGGGGAACAACGGAACAATTCCTTGGGGAATCTTAATCATGGGAATCTATTTTATTTTGAAGGGGACACCGCGTCTGTTTGGTGAAGAAGAAATATATAAAACATGGCTAGATGAACAGATGTTGAATTTAGGAAGTAAAACGAGTAACATTTTATTTGTACTACTTAAAAAAGGATCGATTGATAATTAATTAACTGTTTTAACAAAAATAAACTTATGGTTTGAAATATTACAAGGTTTTATCTTCTGTAAAGCAAATGTTTAAACTCCCGCCAAAAATTACGCGCCAAATGGCTCGCAGTGTCAATGGATGCGGCAACAAAGACTTCATTCATGCGGCGGGCACCTGTAGAGGGGTTCCCCACACGTGGCAACATATGTGTAGCCCTGACTCTCACCTGGTAGAGGAAATCTCACCCCTCACCCATGAGGGGTAGGTTTTGTTTTACTCACACATGTCACAGGCGGCTGCTACCGACAGATGCTAAAATACGTTGGTGCTGACATCGATTTTATTGTTGTAATAGTTTTACTCGGGGTTTTTGATGACTTTTTTTAATAAATCACAGACGTAGCATATAATACACTTTCAAATTTAAAATACGAAATATAACACATACATATCAATGTAGCCAGACGTATAAAAAGCCCATAAATCTTAAAAATCAAAAGATATCTTCGATAAATTTTACTTTTCATATATCGAATCTTTATGTAACACAAGTTTTATATGTTTAGTTAGTTAATTGATTTAAAAATAAATAGATACTATATTCCTATACGGACACTTTAAAAAACTTTATGATAACTAATTTTAGCAATTACTACTTAACAAACGACAATTTCAATACAAGTTAACAGTCAAAAGAGAAGTCAGCACAGTTTACCAATAGTAATGTACGAATTATTATTATATTTTGATTATTTGTAGGGCCTCGTGAAATATATATCATGTACATCACGTATAATTATCAAATAACATATAAAATATTTAATACGTACTGAGTATTCATCTCAAAACATTTTTAAATTTTACAGTACCACGTGAATAATGAGTACAGCAAAGCTGACCTTTAGAGCTTATTGAAAAGCAGTGGCTAATTGGTTGACTGAATATAGAATAATACAAAAAGCTTGTCTAGAATCTCATGTAAGATTTTTTTATTATTTGTTGGTGCAGCAATCCATGCTGTTGACCTCAGCCACGGCAGCTGTGTACAGTGCTTATAACATCTGCGCGTGCGCACGGACTGCATTGTTGCCGGCATCTACCATTATTTTGATTGTTTATATTGTGTAACGTTACACCCTTTCTAAATGCCCGTTTTAACTGTACATTAGTCAAAGTATCAGTAGTAATGGGCTGATCTTGTCTAATTTAATTTCCAGCATTGCTTAGTATTTTTTATATAAACGTAGCATTAGGTTTGGATAATACGTGAATTATGATGATAACCTGAACAAAATAACCATAATTTACTTTATTACTTTATAACTCATAGACAGAGCTAATAAGGATAGGAACTTAATTGAGACTGGTGGTCATAATTATAGGAAAGACCATAAATTTTAATCAACATTATTGAGGAGAACATGACTAAATTTCTATTCTGTCTTAATTGGACAATTAGTTATCGAACTTACTGAGTTAATTTAAGATTAGTATAAACAAGTTGAACACACTTTTTATAATAGTTTTTAAATATATTTATTATCCTTGAACATAAAAGTTAAAATAAGGATTTACTCTTTCGATTTATTATATTTCTTCTGAACTAAAATCGAATGATTGATGTAAAAGCAGTACTTGCTTTTTTTATTCAGCGGTTAGACGAAACGAGCAAGACTTTCCTAACCTGAACTTGATGATAAGTGTTACGCTTGCCTATAAAAACGTAACACTGGTTAGGATGTGTACACAGCATTCAGCAAATTACATTCGTCGTTTTGAGATATGTGATTAGTTTCGTTACCTAAGTAATTTCACTAGCTTACACTAGCTCTTTAGGTCTGAACATACTAATGTTTGCATATTCCTGTTTGTCGCCTGCCATAAAAGTTTTGATGGTTCTATCTATCTACCTACTTAGACATTCTTCCGGCAACAGAGACCTTCCACCAGCGAAAGAAATGTATTACATATACCCTACACGCTACATCTAATACTATGATTCATTTATCTGGATCTATTTTTACTATGCCGTAATTTTTATTTGTAACCATCCTTTATGATTAAGGATAAATGAAAATGCTGACCTTTTATTTGTCTAGAAAAACTCAAAGAAAGCGAACGGCTGTCGTTATCCTTACATAAGGTAAGTTACAATGAAAAAACTCTCAAATCATTCTAAACCTTAAACTTTCTCACGGTTTTTGTTTTGGGTGCGCGGAGGATATCCGCGACCGGACGATCAACTCATTGACTTCAGGCGGAAGGTCCACGGTTCGACGCCGGCACCGTTCAACCGCGTAATTGCCTCGTTCACAATAAATTATCAATAAATCCGCTACCTGTTGTTTTTATTACCCAGTGTCCTGATGAACTATACATTTATTGGGCATAGACACGGTCGAGAACTTTACTATTTGTGCTAAACAAAAATTAAAAAAAAACACAAAACTTGCTTGGCAAATATAAAAATTGTTTTTGTAGAATAAAAATATTATACCTTTTTTTTTTTCGGATGAAGTTGATCCTTTCGGCCACTATTATGGCCGCGAAAGCTTCATCGGACCCTGAGGTTGCGGATCCGGACTCCGCAAGCTGGAATACATATATATATATATTATGGGAGTATTATACTCACCATTCAATACTGCGCTACTTATATCAACGTCTGTTCGTGTACAACATTTAAATACCTTTCTTTATACATTCTCTATGTTATATCGATTTATATTCCTTATTCTTTTAAGTAATTATACAAAAATCTTATGACATTAAAATTTCTTTCTTGTCAGTAGATTTATGGACTTCTCTATTAACATACTAAACCGTTGCTAATAATCTATTCTACACTACACTACTTATGTAATTTTATCGCAGGGAAACAAATTTGTATAGTGGCTAATAAACTTATTGTTGTTATGTGATAGAAACATGAATCAAAATTAGATATGTAGATACGTTCTATAGTAGTGATAAACGATTCATTAAAACATTTAATTCGCTTGAACCAGGATATATTGTAACACAATGTTTGTTACAATAAACATTACAAGCATTTATTCAGTCCATAGTCTTTAAAACGGTCGTATCGGAGCCGCATAAACCAAATGTTTGAACGCGTTACACCGACCACATGTAAAAGTGCCCAAATGGGAATGTTTTAACATTGCCCGCTCCAGTTCCAATAGTGCACGCAGTGTTGTTTTTCCAACTCCATTAAAGCTTTCCGATCGAACATCTGACGACGTAAATGTATTTTCAGTACAAACAGTGAACAGTTTCATAGTGTAACTGTGGAAATTAAGCGGGCACACGACGCACAGTACCGTGGAAATCTGCTCAGTAGGTATTAATAGTGTAGGAAACAAAAGCAGTATGCAACTCAGAAACCAGCGACGCGTGTGGTCAGGGCTAACGTTCAATTATTTAAATACAGTTTTACAATTTACTAATGATACGGCCGGAGGTAGCAGTAAACCTATACTTAGTAACCTTATAAAACGACTACTAAAAATTTATAGCTTATTTGAATAAAAGCAATCGTGAAATTAGTATTGTTTCATTGAAATTTAGCTAAAACATCGTTGGTAGTTACTATGTGATGTATTTATTTAATGCACAACTGTAGTATATTACTTTCGAAACCATTTTATTACAAAAAAAACTATTATTTATTTTGCTATATTTACTATGTTCATTTGTATCTTAAAAAAATGTTTTGGTCATTAGACCGGACGAATAAAATTTAGATATACAACGATTACGAATAGAGTTTCGTCAACTTGGTATACTACAAAATTGGTCAAAAAAACATAAAAATGTTTCTTTCAATAAGTCTAAATTAAATTGCGTAACCATTGATTGATGTTTCTTGTTACCACAGTAGCAAATCAGTGTAACATTATTTACTGTTCCTTTAAGTTACAATCTAATCATCTCGGTAAGGAAGTCTTGTGCTACAATACAGGTTTCGAGACAGGGGATTGACAACTCTATTAAATGAATCATTTGATAAGTTTACTTGTGAGATTTGATTTCAGTTAAATTGCATAAGAAGTCACCCGTATCTAAATACCCGTACTCAGTCGTACGATCTTTTAGCTATTGTAGGAAAATTATAACGGACATGGTAAAGAAACGAAACCACTTCAACTCCCTTTTTTAGTAGAATTAACATACGTAATTTTTTTGGTAATTACTATAGTATTCTACTAGACTATACTAGTCTATCAGAGAATATATTATTGCCACTATAAATTCTCAAGTACATCTGTAACATCATTGAGAAATTAAGAACTAACAAAGAATATTATTTTACTTATCTATATAACTCGTTTTAACTTTCAATTAACACAATTCAAAGGACTTTATTTATAACGAAAATATTAATATTCAAAAATCTATATAACAAAAAAAAAGCATTGGCTTTTTACTTTTTAAAATGGGCCCGGGCAAAGGAAGAGACCTATTTTCACTAGAGGACCGCGGGAGACTAAAATGATAACATTGATGATACACATTTGGCTTAAAACTTCACTGTACTTTAGCACAGTAAGTAAACAACAAATGCAAAAACTCTTTATTCTGGGCTTAATAATAACAATGTGGTGCTTTTAATTATGATGGTTATAGATCACGATATTACGCACCACCTATTATCTCATACGACGTTGATTCGATTTACAAGTAATTTTACTACTATAGCTTTTTGCTTTCATTAGTGTTGGTAATAGAAAACGGAGCTACTTATCCTCTCCGGTTGAAGACATCTTAGAGTAATAACCAAAGCTAATTACTAAAGGAATGTACAGCCGTTCTGTATGGAGAAATAAAGCTTACCTAAGTGATTATATGCTAAGAGGATACGTGATCAGCATAAATATCCTTTAAATAACTTTCGGGCATTAGTCTCACATAAATAGACGTAGTAGACGATAACAGGCTGAAATTCTGTTAATTAATTGTATAATCAATTGTTTATAATAACAGTTCTTATAATTTTATATAATATAATAGTACTATTAATAGTTCTTATAAAAATAATTCTTTTTAACTCGAACCCGGAACTTTAAAAGTAAAATTCCGGGTTCAACAGCACTTTGGAACATTCGCTGCAGTTTCAAGCTATATGGTAATGCAGAACGATTTAAACGCAGTTATTTTACTTGTATATATAATCGTACATAGAATTTCACGTGCCAAATAAACGTTACCCATAGCATTTACAATTAGGTTAGTTTACATCCACCGGCAATTATTTTGTGGATTAACGTAATCGACGAACGATTGACGTCAAATCACTCGATATCGCTATAAACAGTGCGAGAAACAAATTGACGAATTGTACTACTGTGGGAAATGATTTACGCAGCGTTATTTATCCGTTCCTTCATAGTGTGCTATGGTAAAATGCCATTGTGCATAAGCGTAATGGCAATTGAATATGACAGTTACTTTAATTTAGAATCATATTATATATTGATATAATCAACCAAGACCAAATATTTACTTATATTTTAGATATGTTCTATCCAAAGTTTGTCTTTGTCAGATTGCTTTCATCAAAATGTACGCTCATAGGCACATATTTATGGAATGTATTTTTATATTAATGTGTAATTATATTTTTTATACTTTTTAATATACTTTAAAATACTATAATCTGAAGCAATCCAATTTTTGTTTTGATTTGTCTGTAATTGTCGATATATCTTTAGCTAAACACGTAAGTTGTTACTTAAAACCTCTTAATTATCTTATTCTTATTTATTATATTAATAGATAAATTATACATCATTCATATATAACTTATTCGTCTTCATAAAAATATTAAATCTACAAAGTAGATTAAAAATAATAAAAAATGTAATAACGAGCAGGTTTATACTTGAAATAAAATAAATGCTACTTTGTACGTCCCAATAGTTGGATATTTATATACGCGTTACAAATAAAGGAAAAAAACTAAATTCTATGACTAAATCATAAGATGTATGTCGATTTAATATGCATTAGACGTATATGGTGTGCGCAGGCGCCGTCACCTGCGCCGCTTCTCACGGTGACGCATTACAGATATAGATATCAGGGCGGTGTTATAGATATTCTATTACTCAGACGTCTAGGTATTTGATTTATAAAGCTTCGCCAAAGGACTTTAGTACCAAATCATTGTAATGTATAATAAGACGTTAAGAAGGAAAAGGAACGTATATGTATTTGGCTATGGTGAACTTTTCCTTAGGTTTGTTGAAAAACATTAAGATGACCATTAATTACCTAAATAATCTCATATTAAACACTTGAAACTTGCTTAATATTAAATATCTAAAAGTTTTCAGAGAAAAAGTTGAACAAACCTTATATTAAATTAGAACATCTAAAGTAGAATCCTACAAATAAAAATAATGTTTTATAATGAATTGATTTTGGTAGAGACATTAATAATTTAATTAGGTACCATTTGTCCAAACTAATAATACTCTTGTGTCTTAATAAATATTTTCTGTAAAAGATTATCTGATAAAAAGCTTTTTCTTGTGAAAGCCACAGTATTTTCACGATTATAAACTAAAAAGCTAATGTTAATATATATCTTACTTATTTTTTAAAACGTAGATATTTTTAAAGAATTGCGCATTTGTGCAAGAAACAGATTTTTTAATACATTTTTAATTTTTTTTCCTTATTGTAATAAAAACGCCCGAGAATTGTAATTCGAAATGATATTATTTAATTGTAACATGTAACACCGGCTCACATTAACTTGGAGCAATAAGAACAAGTAAAGAACGGTCATTATCTAGGAGTTCTCTCTGTTCATGTACACCTGCCATTTGTTCACACGATTTCTTCTCTTTTGTAACTGTTAGATGATAATTATGGGAATGTTAAATTTTTCTCACATTCAACATAAGCAAACCGTCTAGACATAGAAATATTATGAATTGCTGGCATGTTTTCGCTGCTCATGATTCGAGTTACTTGATATTCTGTCCAGACTCACCCAAGAGGTTTTATTTATTTATTCTTTATGTACACTTACACGTATATATATAAAACAATACAATTTAATAAAAGTAACATAGTATCACAAAGGCGAGCTTAACCCTAAAAAGAGTTCTCTTACAGCATACCCAAATAGGAAGAATAAACTATTTTAATTATTTGTGTAGGTGTACCGTGTACTAGTAATAGTAACATATAAGGAACATATATAGCAAGTATACATAGTGGTAAAGATAAAATATGCAACTAGAGGTGAAGATAATAGTCTAACTCTCTTTTTAAAGTTTCGTTTTGTAAAGATTGAAGCAAGAAAATTGTGGTTTCCTTTTAATATGTATAAATAATAATAAGGATATATACAAACAAGGTAATTGAGTCGATAAAAATTATTTTGCAGTCATCAATAAATCATATACTAAATGAGCACAAGATTAGCGCACAGAAGCTGGTTGTGATTTCCTAAGGCGAGGCGTGCGCGCACCTGTCCGGCGTTCCCACACGTATGTTACACAATAAATGTCTTCTTTTTATTCATTTGCAATACATTTAGAACCTCTGTCAGGATGTTGGCAATATTTAATAAACTCAATAATATCTCGAATTTATTCCGGTTAAAAATTATTTAAAAATATTGAAGAAAAAAATGTACAATGATATTAGTCTTCATCGTAGCTGTTTTTAGTCTTCAATCTACCACCAGATTACAAAATATAAAATAATTTATTTAGCACTAAACAGCTAGCCTATTATTATATGATTTGATATTTGTAGTAAAGAGTTTATAGCAGTAGAGTTGATATTTTAATACATTATAGTTTTAGTTTAATATGGAAATTTGTCATATTAGATTAAACTTGTTAATCTTAATGATGTTAGGTTTCTCAAAGTTCGTACTTCAGCAAAAATTTTAGTTGCATTTAAAATAGTTTTAGACCTTTCTATTATAACTAAATGACAATTTGCAAGTTAATGTGTCCTTTTACGTCAATGTAGTTACTTCAATGTAATTGGATACTGCTGATTGCGTGTCGTGAAACTGCTCAATAAATACCTTACGTTACTTTTTAATATAAAGTATATAGACAATGTAAATTTCATAAGTATTTTGAAGTTGATTGAAAGTCAATACTTGGTTTAGCAATTATTATAGTACATAATTGCATCTTAGTACATAGTATAAGAGGCATTATAAAAAGTAATATATCTCATCCATTTGTGTATAATCATTTGCTGTTTCTGAAAAAAAGGACAATTCGTCAGCGAATTTGAGATGATTTAGATGATGGCCTTATATAATTAGTCCCATAGTTTTAGAAAGATGTCTAACTAGATATTTCGTTCTATAACTGTTGTTTTGACCTTTATTTAGTAAAATCTTAAAATACGGTGAAGGTGTAATTGAATGATTTAAGTTTTTTTCTGTCTAAACGTCGTTTTGAAAAAGATATGGACGAAGATGATGAATAATAATTTGTTTGTAATTGTGACCATGATACGCCGCACGTAGAGTCATTGCCCGTTCGCCTTTTTAAAAATATTCAAAAGTTTTTTACACGGAGACAAAAATATGTAGTACTTACTTTTTTTAAGAATTAAAAGGAAAAATACAATCTGGTGTCGTACTTTCAGCGGTGGCCTCATTAATATCGGCCGATACGACATCGTTAAAATACCTCGGGATAATGTGCATAATTTTTGGTGAGCGGCGCGCGGATTCGAAGCCGGGCGCGGCGACACCTGCCCGAGGTTCTCACGCCGCGCCGTGGTCAACAACCACTCGGGTGTCAACAGCGCTCCGTTCATCAACATCCGTGTTATTTAATCAAATTTTTTTTATAATATTTGGCACTGTGATCGAACTATCAACCCCCCTCTGTTTATTTTTACGCAACGAAGCGAGAAGAGTTCATTTGGTTATAAGTGATACGTTTAGCCACTGAAGCCCCTGAGGCTCTGTTAGAGATGATCACACAACACCTACCACCAGCACTGGTGTTAGTTCTCAGTTGCCGGAGACCGTCTAGGTAGATACTACCATGACTCGTATTGCAGCCGACAAACAGTAGTGGTCAGATATTACTATATTCCGGTTAATAATGCTGTGTTTCGGATTGAAGAGTATTTTAAGGTAGTGAAATTACTGGGGTAATGAGGTTTAATACTTTGTGTCCCAGGGCAACGAGCTCATTTTAGTTCGGTGTATACCATTTTACCTAGCACCACGTTGATATAGGCAAGCGTATCACTTACCATCAGGGGAACACATCGCTAGTCTCGTCGCCACGTAGAATAAAAAAGAGTATTGTGCTAGTTTCCTTGAAACCTGAAATGTGTTGTCTGGTGTAGAGTTTTTCATTAGGTTTTTATTTAAACCGGAAGAGTGTAACGTTTATAATTTGCTTGGTAACAGAAATAGATACATCAGAGGCTTAGTTTACCTACCTACTTGTGCTCCAATAGTCTATACTAACAATTATTATTATAAATACATTGCTAGAATCAGACTAACACATTTAATGTCACATAAATTGAGGATAATATCACCTTTGGAAATCAATTTTTTTAAGATCCATTTTGCCTAGGTTTATGTGAATTGACTTTATGTAGGCAAGAAATATTTGCGCTATTATTATTACACAAAAAAAATGCTAAATTTACCAATAGTCTTTTCACATCTTAGTTGGAGACACTACTACTAATGTACTCCGAATTTATTGTTTGATGCTCAATGTGTTCAGTTATTGCTCTATTCAATAAGTTGAAAATTTGTATATTTTAACAGGTTTAATGACAGTCAAAAAAGACCGCCGCTCCTGCTTGGAAATAGTAATGACAAAAGTGGAATAGCACGTAAGAACTTGTAGCTTAAAATTATAAAACCTTAATACTTATTTTCTCTGAAGTACTAACCTTTTTAATAAAAAGACACAATGACAAACTATCTAAAAACTAAACCATTCTTTTTTATGTAATCTTGATTCTACGAAATTAATAACATAATTAGGTTTGTAATATTAATTACCGACGTGGTCGTTACTGGCGCACTGGAATTATTGACAAATGGAAAAAAAAATTGTATAAAAACTGAGACAAGACATGTTTTCAATAATTTAATATACAGTCTATAGGTATATGAGCTCAATGTTATTTTTTTCTTCGTGGATCCGTTAACTTGTACGGTAAACAGTGACTGGTTTACTTACCGTATATATTTATATTATATTCTGTAACGTTGTCCGGGATTCGGTGCCAGAGAGTGTTGGCGGTTCTTTAATTTCATGCAATTTGTGCTGTGTGTGGTCCGAAAATGAGTTTTGAAGGTATTTCGGATAACTAACGTAATAACATGGTCTCCTGTGAGTGAATTACGAGGTAAGGTTGTTTTATGCAGAAGTGTTCACAATTGCTCCCTGTGCTCCGTAATGATTTGTATGGAAGTTGGAACTTCTTATTAGTTTCTACTTAAGTTATAACATTATCTTTTATTATAAAATTTGCATGCTCTAAAATACTAATGCATAATAATGCTACTGCTGTAAACGATGTTGCTAATAATTTAAAAAGTATGATATATTTGGAATTATTTGAGTTGAAACATAATGCCGAAAAATATTTTATTCTCTGCAGATTTCACAAGCAAATTTTAAAATGCAGGTGATTCTGTCTTTTAGTCCTTGACTGATTTTTAACTTCAAATAATTGTAAGTAGTTTCGCAGGGTTTATATCAGCTATATAACTTTATTGTCACACAATATACTGAAAACCACAATTAGCTATAAACACCGCTTCGTTTATGTCTTTCGATAAGGAGAACCTTTCAAAGTTGTAACTTAACTGCCATACAGTCCCTTTGTTTTATTTTCATGAAAAATGAGGCGAAACGAGGAGGAACCTTGAGATCGGAACTTGTCCGGACTTGTAAACCGCAGGAGACAACCATTTAGCGACATCGTCCTTTTGTCAGCTTCGGTGCAGGTGTGTGATGACGTCACGCGCCTCATGAGAATATCCCGCGAGTCGCCCTTCTCACGCCTCCACGGAGCGACAATCGCAAACCAGTTCCAGCACTGAAACAAGCGTATAAGTGCCGTTAATATAACAGCCTCGAAGCCTTGATGTGTTGGAAAAAGACTCCGGCTTCAGACTGGTTTAAATCCAACTAGTACAGTTGTGAAAAAAAAATAGATACAAACGGCAATAGTAAATACGATCTAAGAATACGATGATCAAGAATAGAAATCGAAAGATGTTGACCTGCGGGTAGAAAGGAATACGTAATGAAATTGTGTTTTAATGACATCAATCTGATTCCTTGTCTATTATTAGAAAACCATAGTTGCATAATGGTCAAACGGCACGCTCGAATTGAATTTAATAATGAATCAAAGTTACCCTGTTTAATTTGTACAAATTACCATAAAATCAGTCCCACGACGGTGTCAAATGTAGGCGGGGGTGTCCGTGCGCACGGAAGTGCCGCCGGTGCGTGTAATCTATTCCAATTTCTATCTATCGTGTGAAAAAAAAGATTTTTTTCTGTCTATATAGTTATGAAAATTGAATCTAATGAGTACCAGAAATTTCTACCTGATTTAATTCGTTTCTTTTAATCCGATTTCATAATTGATGAAATTTGACGAATGGACTAAAGTAAATGATTAATTTTTACCCATATTAATAAACTTCAAAATAATCAGATTAAGTTTGAATAAGTTTAAGTTGAATGATGCAGAGAGAGCAGACAAAATGAATATGTATTATTATTTATCAATATGATGTGGTATTAAATACATACATAAAATATGCATATACATACGTTTAAAAATAATTTCAGGATGACTCACTTAATATATCACTGAGAAGAAATTTGCGCAGCTTTATCTTAAACTTGTACCTACTAGTTACTGTCCTAATTTGTAAACCTGAAACTGAGTCTTAATTAAAATTCTTTATAAATAATAATTAAAAATATATATATTAACAACCGGGATATGCTTATGTGGTTGCATTTCATTTTGACGTACTTTTAATGCGTGAATATTTACAGTATTTAGATTCGGAGGGAAAATGTTGGAATGTTTTAATTCTCACTGTGTGACTGTGTTTTTCTCAATCTTTGTATAAAATTCTTTTGCTTGTTAGTTCCAATTTATCATCACCATTTCAACTGATGGATGTCAACTGTTGGACTGTCTCCTGTTATGTACTCCACAAAATTCAGTCTAGTTTTGTTATGGTCCAGTGACTCCCAGCGACTGTTTTAATGTCGTCTGTCCACCTATAGGTAGACAGCGTATATTCCTATGCATTTAATATTATATAACTACTTATGACTTGTAAGTATCGAGTATACAACTTTGTAGAATAGAAACAGTGGTTAAACTTCAGACCTACTTGCATTGTTATTGCAATGCAACATTGTGTTCATACTACATATAATTACATATAATTCAAAGTCACAATTAGTTTACTTTAATATATAATTACAGAATTATATGTCCAAAGATATTTATGTTTCCTTTTGAACAATAAATAATGTTTTTAATACAAAAATAATTCGTATAGCATATAGCGATATAATTAAAATGAATTTGAAGTAAAATTCCATGAAAACAAATCTAGCTGCTTTTGCTTGAAAAATTTAGCTTGGTAGAATATATAAAGACAGAAGTTTTTTATAGTTGGGATGGTTATTATATTAAATTTTAATATTCATTAAAAATTCATACTAAAATATTATCGTATAAACAAAGGTATTTAAAATCAGATAGATAGAATTTAACAATGTGTATTCACGCAATATGCCGCTCTTTGATACACCCGAGACGACCGTGAGGCAGTCATCGGATACGGCGTCAGCCGGTAATCGAACCTGAGCCCTCCACACGTCGAGTACGTTGCCTGCGCTCCGCTGAACAGACGGAAGGCCGGATGACAGTGCTGACTTACGCTACGCTTTGATGCGCACTGGATTGCAATCTGTGCTGTAATTGAAGTCTGTTCACTTGGGCACTAACTACTAAAGAAAATAATAAAATTAAAACGTTTAATATCCCTTAAAGTTACATGTATTAATACGAGAAGACAACTGATTATATTCAAACTTAATAGCTGTCAACATATCAGATCTTGAATCATGGTAAAGCAGATTGAGAGCAAGCACGCTTCAATTTCTTCGGTCTTATTAAAGACCCTCAACGATATGTTGTGCAAGTAAACAACTACAAAGTAAGGCAGAGGGATTTCCTGTTACTTTTGCCGCCACACCGAGCAAGACGAATATCCAAAACTTGGATAATCTGTAATCAGCAAATGGCCACCAAATTTCTTATAAGCTTCTGAAGAAACAGTCCAAAATCGAACTTGACAAATAGAAATATGACTAAAGTAAGAAAATTTAAAATTTTGTCGACTAGTTGTGGTGTCTCAGTTATTATTAACTGAATGTGAATATATAATTAAACTGAAATAAATTTAAACCAGCAATTAGTACATAATAATAAACTATAAAATTTTTCATTACCGCTACTGTATAAATTATTCTTATTCTTAGAGTGCCTTTCTATTAGTAGAGGTATAAATCATTATCAACCGATAATTATGAAGTAGATAATCTAGTACAAATGCACAAATGAAAATTCTTTATATAATATATGACAATTATTAAGCTACGTAATACTGGTAATACCGGCCCAACATGATAAATATCTATAGGATCTATGAAAAGAAACCAAGTTATGCCTGTCGCCGGCACTTTGTTGAATTCCACACTTGTATTATCTATATCATAGAGAAATAGTCCAGTAGCGAAATGAAGTACGGTCAAAATCGACTTAAATTAATTGCAACTCAGAGCAGGCTATCGGAGCCGTCAGTTACCGGCCCTGATATACCGGACCGGCATGCAACTGGAGCAAATAAACGTATACCATGTTTTATGACTGGAAGATTAGCGTGGGACACCGCTATATTACAGGAATATTGTTGAAATATGCCATGGGAAATATCCAGGTACACACATTATTGATTCAAAATAAAGTGATGAATTAAAAGTTAAAATTCAAATATTATAAATAAGAATAAACACGTAATAATATATAGGAAAACATTTATAATTACCAAAAAAATATATAGGCGGTAATTAGTTTAACTGTAATTTCATTTCTTTTTTTAATAACCTAAATAACCCACATAGGATTAGAGAAACTTTTCAATATTAACTTTATCACAAAAATTATTAGCAACTTATAAATTATAGAAACTTAAAATATTTTTTTTTATTTTCTTTTAAGTCGTACATATATATAAAATTTTTATGGATCCTATTGCGTGTTATCAAGTAATAATATTATGTCTAACTAAAGTAAAATAATTGACGTATCATCGGGAATAAAAGTTCATGGCACGGCATAATGAAAAGAGCGTCACATTTAGAACCTTCAGCTTATCATCGGATAAAAAAAGGTCACGAGTCGTTTGTCGCAGGCTAGTTACTGACTGCAAACAAAACGTCACTAATTGCTTCCTCATTAAAAGGACTAAGGTCTTCCTGCAACGTTACAACAGCGACAACTATAATTACAACCAACAATACACTTAATAGACCGTTTGACAAAACAATTATCTACTTAAAAAAGTGTTAAACGACTGCACTACTTCAAGAATACTGGATAATTAAATTACAGAGTTCCACTGACGTTATCGTTATATCCTATCAAATTACTAAAGAAAGAAATATAAACAATTGTTATTTTTAAAGTAAGCCTATGTATGTTCAGCAATGGAAGTCGATACGATGATGATGTTTCATATCTAACAGAAAGTTCGGTAACGAATTCATGTTTAGTATAAAAATATTGGAAATTTGTAATATGCTCTACTCATTAAGGAATTTCCTTCTTCATGTATATTTACCGTCGGTATAGCCATGTGTGTTCTGATGAAATGTTTAACATCAAACTATTCAATTTTGGCAAGTTCATCTTCACACCCTGGAGCGGAAACAGTCTCTTACGGTTTAGCACCAGAGACATTTTCTTCAGAAAACACTTTAGTTGTCAACAAAAAGGACATCGGGCCTACTTGTATAATAAAATATAGTAAAAAACAGTTATTAAATTGTTTTATTAACCTACTTCACTTTTATTATGCTTTACTGTAACTAAAGGTATTAACTACATATAAATACGACATCCATTAATTTGTCGTGAATAATTTCGTATCCGATATATTATGCCATCCATCAACAAATCTGTTCAATAAATCGTACAGATTTATGCTATCTAAGTTATCACCAACAAACCGAACTCCGACTTGACTAATGGAGATTTGTTTGTAAACTTAAACATTACTAGAAATAGACAAATATGTTATAATTTCGATAAAGATCAATTTACAAAATACTGTAGAACGATCTACGAATCCATCTTTAGATAAGTTTGTCTTTAATTTATGCGTTAGTTTTAGAAAAAGACACTTCGCTTGTGTTACTAGTAACTGGACACATAACTGGCATAAACGACAGCTGAGAGATGGCCATGTCTTCACCATATTTGAAGTTAATCAAAATAATATATTAACAAAGTATTGAAGCATAAGACCTTTTAATGCATCTAAATGCTGCAATTCTACATTAACTAAGAAGCAATCAATAAGCACACTTATTCAATGCTGTAATATTTTTTTCTCTTTATAGAACTGTCAACTAATAATGCTATAAAAAGAGCTAAATTAGTGGCTGCTATAATTTCATGCAAATAGCAATGTGACATAGAGCTGGAAAGCAACTAGGTAAGTTAAAATAAAATAAAAGATAGCAGGTACAGTTATCCGTATGCGGGTAGCGCGTGACGTCCCAGACGCCCACATGCTGTACCAATTAAGGTCCGACTGGCCTTAAAATAAATGTGAAAAAAGAAGTAACAAGAACATTACCGGTACGTTACAGTAAATTATCGGTTTGCGGTACCGAGTGCCGGCGGCGGTACGCGGGCGCCTGCCACCATAACTGGTAACTATAATGACCGTCAATTTCGTACCAGATCGCTCCGCTGAATGTCAAGATGGATAATAGTTGTGATAAATTGAACGTACTCCAGGCCACGATGGATGATAATATCTAGGATATATCTTCCAAAATAGCAATTTTTTATATTCTCTAAATGCCTCAATTGATTATACACCTTCGTTCATTGTGATAACTAATAAAATTACAGTTTTTATTTACATCGAAACTTAATTAATGTAAATATAACAATAAAGATATTCTCTCTTCCAGTACACAAATAGTACAAAAAAGCCGTTCTTTTAATGTTTACAAAGACAGAGTCAAGGCAATTTATGTACTTCACGGTCCAAATGGGGAATAATGATGTCATGTGTCCACAGAGGCTGTTGGACCTTGGATCATGCAATGTTTCCTCAGGATATTTGCCTTCGCGGGAAAGTCAAGCTCTAGGGGTATCAAACTTTTATAAACCCAGCTCTATCAGCTTCACTTTGTATGTACATTGTTTTAAGATTATTAAATTACTCTTAAAATCAAGAAATTTTAGTTAAAAGGACAAATAATTCAGATTATTTATTGACATCGATATCTATTATCCTTCACCAAATAATCTACATTATTGTAAATTGACAGTTATTAAAGATTTCAATTAACTGCGTAATAAAACAGAACTCAGGTGAAATCGTAAAATTAGTTAATAAATTTCGTTATTGCTAAGTCGGAAGTATTATGTGTAGACAATAACAAAAGTCTGGACGGCTTTTGTAACGGACGGCGGCTTAATTGATATAAATTGATTTTCATGTACAATAATTATGTCTATTTTATAACTAACGTTACGTTTATACCCGAAACTTTATAGCCACCGATAACTTTCAAAGTTAGATTGATATTGCATTAAAGTTGTCATACTAAAGTGCATTTCAAATTGATTGAAATGTACTGAATAACTTTCGTCATTAAACTTTTAATGATACCTCGTAATTAAAATACAAAGATAAGAAAAATGTGATGATAAAAGAAGTTTACATTTCTGTTCGAAACTTGCGGAAAGGTTTTTTTTATATGAAATGTATGTAGTATAAGATCATTGTAGTTCATTCTGAAGTAATCAGAATAGGCTACAATGAAAAATTATTTGTAACCAACACAAGTAAAATGATTGGGTAAGACCTGATGTGTTTGTCAGGGGGTAATGAAAACAATTTGTAATGAAGCTCACACTGCGATCAATTGTTAAAAAGTATTAGTTCTTTATAAAATAATATACTGATTGCTTTTAAAATATTACTTCATAATCGTCTTTTAGCAATCATTTCATGAGTTACGTCGCTCCTCAAAACGTCGATACAGGTATATACACACATTACTGTGACCGACAAGGGCGATATTTTCGTTCTAACCAGTCTACCAAGATTGATCTCATTACCTGGTAGATGAAACCAAAACAGACTTTTATCAATGTAATAATCAATTATACGCTAAAGTTAATGAAATCATAACCCCTTTAACACCTAATCATTTTGTTCACAATATTCTACACTTGAACAAAATATTATAAATTATCTTCGATGCCTCCAGAGAGATTTGAACTCTCGACCCCTGGTTTACAAGACCAGTGCTCTAACCCCTGAGCTATGGAGGCTATGCTTTACAATATTCTGAATAGTTATAGAGAATTATAGCTATGATTTATTTGTAATTTTTACGAAATTTACTATTATACGAATTTTGTTAATGGAGAAATACGCCAAATACGACTTGTTGATTTCGCACGACAGCCAAAGTCAGTATCCAACTTTCACTTAATCAATTAAGTCAACCCACCAGCACCCTATATAGCGTGAGGCTGCAACCGCTTCCCATTTGGGGAGCAGGCATGCAAAATAGCCGCGTGAGCTGACATCGCTCCACATCGGACACCGGACTACCACATTTGGCCCGTGTCCGGTGGCCGACATCTGTTCTCGTGATTCGTGCGCCACGTTACTTGATCTCGTATGATTTTAAAGTAACATGATCGTTATTTTTAAAATAATATCGTTTTATACTAATAGGTTTAATTGATCAGTAACAAAATCATCATCTTCTTTTGTCCACTTTTCCTTCTCTATCTAATCTATTCTCCCCAGGATACCATTTTGGAATTCGTTCTCATTAAAGGTACTGAAGTTAATCACGGAAATAATTTTTAATTATTTTGTATATATGTACTACATATTTATAAACATTTATATATTGTATATATAAAAGTATATAGTTGTCTACATTTATCTGTATATTTAAATAAATACCTCAATGTCTTTTATAACTTTTGTTCACCTACCTTTTACAAACCAAAACAATCAAGTCTATTCTTACACATTTAGTATAAACATATAAAAATTTAGTATAAAATTTTATACCAAAAAAATATAACAAGAATTTTTGGATTTTGTTACATATCATCGCAATTATAAATAGTTAGATAGCTTTTAACACATTATAACAGATTCTGTAGCAGTAAACTCAGACGCCAACACAGTATAGAAGTCAGAAGGTAGTAAAAGACGGTTAGATAAGCAAAGAGATAAGATTAGTATGATATCTTTTTACGAAGTTCGCAGTCATATACGCAATTAACACCTTTCATGTATGCGCATTTTTATAATGCACTAAAAATAAAGAACGGATGAAGGTAACTATTTATAAATAAGATCTTGTAATGCTTAGGTATATATGCAAATCGCGTTTAAGACAGCTCATTCACAATGTCGGACTGTACATTTGCATGACAGTGTAACAAGTTTATTTTAGTGTTGAGCACAATAATACAAGTTAGATGTTGTCAGTTGTAGCCCTCGTTTGCATTTGGCCTACGTATCTTGTTAGTCAACATTACGTGAGCGTTTTGTACAACAAACGGTGCACATCTGTACGGGACGATTGCGTAAGCGCACCGTTTCCAGAATTACGTTGGTTATAATCGCCAAGATATGGAGGCGTGAATAGAATAATTTCGTGCCTTTAAAACGAAGTAAAAGTGTAAAAAACCGAAGCCTAAGAGTCGAACTGAAACTCTAAGAAACACTTTGGATAGCGATTGTACCGATTACACGTCGCTATGGAGACGCTGATTTGATTCTCACTGAGCTTGAGCTTCCCGTGAAGGAGAAAACCATGAATATACTAACATATTCAAATAAAAATAGCTTTCATGGATATGTGACATTCTTCAACTCACTTTTGGCCAGCGTGGTAGTTCAATGTCCTTAACTCTCTGCTTGTGCGAGTAGGCTTTGAGTCTTTGTTGTGAAAACATTGAATGCATTAAATAAGCTAAATATAAGTCTCTGAGAAAGATATTGTACAATATATCCAAAACAGATTGGAAACATTTTTTGTATTTAAATTACTAGGTATTTTTTGTGCTAATAACCTGTATTTATAGTATTATTAGTCCACGGCGACTCGTCGAATAAAAAAAAATGTTTTTTAGTGCACAAGTTACTATTCGTTTTAGGCTGTAATAGAACTGACAGAGCAATCAAAAGCAGAGCCCCTAAAAATACTTTTAACCAAACATGTTTATAATGTCTTATTTATCGTTTCTTCATCACTTAATGTAATTTGTTTTTATTTAAGCACTATCCAGTCATTGTTATCGTTTCTTAAAAAAAGTATAAATAAAGAAAAACATGAATTTATTGAAATTTTACAAATTATAAATACACCTTTGTTCGATTAACAGAACATATATTATAAATATTTTAGGTCTTTATGTTTTCTTGCAATTTTATATCGTTGAAAAGTCCTATAAACTGCTCGTAGAAAATTTAAAAACACAAATTCTCTTAAAATTTTTATGTTAATATCATTATAATATAAATTTGTTAGTTATGTTATAACATAACTATTATAATATATAATTTGATGAGTAAATTCTACAGAGTGCACGTTACGCTGATTATATTGTAGCCTCCATAGCTCAGGGGTTAGAGCACTGGTCTTGTAAACCAGGGGTCGAGAGTTCAAATCTCTCTGGGGGCATAACAAAATATATTTATTTTTTCGTTTTTTTTTGGTTTTTATTATTCATCTTTATTGCATACAAAGTCCTTTAGCATTGCTAAAAGTGTTAAAACAATTCTTTTTAATCTTTGTAATAAACTTTGATGTTTTTATGCGTTAAAAAAATTGTAGTATTTTAACATAAAAATTACTTGTATTAAATTATTTAACTATAATTTATATTTTTAAAAATCAACCAGATGATAAAAATAACATAAATACACCTTCTAAAATAATAATAAAGTGATGTCTTATTGTTCCTAGTAATGGAATTCGGACTATTTGCTTACCAAAACGTTAAGTGCGGCGGCTCTGTATATTTTAATGAAATAGTAAGTAACATATTGAATAAAATTAATAATAACAGTAAATGTTTAAAAAAAGAGGAGTTCCCAACCGAGTAAGCCCCATTTGGTTAAGACTACATTGAATCAGATCAACATTTCCTTTGCTCTGAGCAACGCTACGGATCGATACCACACAGGTTTAAAGCCTTCCCTGTGGCACCAAGCCGGCCTGTACCATCACAGTACGACGCTTTCCGCCCTATCTCCGGGGACTTTCC
>DWLS01001067.1:0-24049 GCA_018246255.1 Pachliopta kotzebuea | reverse complement strand
CCAATAGATTTCCAGCGCGACCGGTCCATTGCCACCTGCATCCAACGAGACCCGGCGATTTTCACCAGGTCGTCGATTTTCGTTTCGTAATTTTATTTATAACTTAAAAATCATAGCAGCGTGATATTAAAGAGTAAATCGTAATTGAAAGTACCGCCTCGCAAGAAACAGGTCAAAAATTGGTCATCTGAGCACCTACTTTCCTTTATCGCAATATCCCTCTAAGAACTAGAAGTTCTTAATATCCTGGTTAACTTAATTTTTGATCGTTTGTTCATCCTTTATTCGTATGTATATATAACAATAATTCCTTTGATTCGTCGAAACGTGTAAGAAACTGATGATTATTGATACACCCACATCATTCACTATTTCATTCTATCATTTTTGTTACACCATTTTGTCATCAGTAAGACGGGTTTTCCTTAACTCAGTAATTTCTCTTACTAAAATAAGTAGTCTTTCAGTATCACTTATTATTTTAGTTACGGAATATAGAGATACTGTTATAGATTCATCATGACCAACTAGGCTTCTTATGTTGCCCAGAAATCCAACTAAGAGTCTTATAAAAATAAAACATGATATTTAACTACTGAACTAGATTTCTACTTAACATAAAACAATAATTTTATAGAATCTGTGTACCGTAAATATGAATTAAATACCATCGGAATAGATCAGAGAGTTTTCTTTATAACTCATAAACTGTGGAATCGAGTTTTTTATTGATTTCTTTACAAACGCAAATAATATAGGATATAAAGCTCTTCGTGCTCCAAGATAGAGCTTCCGAAAGTCTTAAATCTAAACTTATATTTTTATTAAAAAAAAGTGATTCTTGAATCTTAACCCATATCTGGCTACTATATGATTATAGCTAGTTCGATTTTACTATTCATAAAGCTCTCTTTAGTACAGTATCAACATCGTTTGCCTATAGGTGTCCACAGCTGGATAGTGGCCTTCAAAGATTTCTACACCGATCAGTAAGAAACTATTAACATCTATAGGATTCGCGAATGTTTCATCAAATCATCGATTTAGCTATTTTAAAATTTTGCCTAAACTCCAAAGTCTTATAAGGTGTAGTTCTAAATCCTATACTTCTCTTTCTTAAAAGTTGATTATATAAAAAATTTAATTTCTGATCTTTACTTTAGCTAACCTTTTTAATTTTGGAAAATGTATGTCTCCAAATCTTTCGGAAAATTTGCTCTTGATAGACTGCGAAAGAAATGGTTTCATGATATAAAATAATGTACTAAGCGTAAATACTATCAGATTGAAAGGGCAGCTAAAGATTGGGATAGTTTTCTTAAGATGATGATTCTCTTAAATGCACCACATTTTTCCTTTCACAGGTTCGGTGCTAGCGGACAGAAAGTATCCTACCTGCCCACCAAAAATGGTTACTACAAAAACCAAATGTCTAACAGTAACAACTACAAGGTAAATATTTAACTGTAAACATTTACTGTAGGACGTTATCAACAAAGTTTTTATGTTTTTGAGTCAGAGTTTGAGTCAACTTTCATTGTAAGTAATAATTTTTAAGCTTTATCGACAGACATAGGTCTTTCTCAAATATTTTCATTTACATTTGCTCTTTGTATTTCTTTACTTTCTAATGACGATGATCATTTCTTAGCTATATATTGCTAATTGCTTTTGGTAATCTTCATCTGCTTCTTTATTAGTCTGTCAATTTTCTTATGAGGTCATGATTCTGTAACTTTTTTTTACGCGGGGTAATCCTTTTCGGACCATCCGTCGATGCCCTGGGTGGGCCCGAAGAGACGTGTGGGACTCGGCCTAGGCGGCTCATACCCACTAAACCTACCGCGAAAGCCATCAGCTGTTATGAATGGATGCCCCGGATCCGTCAGCGACAGGGCAATGATTCAGTAACTACTAGTTCTATTACCTAACATGAAACGTCATGGACATCATGGAACATTATATAACCAGCTATAATTAGATTTGTGTTTTCAGTAAAAATGTTATAAAATTATTTTTGAGTACTTAGTATATCAATTACATGTAATTTGTGACAATCGTTGAAATTGTCGTACTCCCATACAAAATTGGGGTCAGTAATAAAGCCGGTAATACACTACGGTCACAGCGGTACAACGTTACATTATTGGTATTACGCAGTGCAAATCGACAAACGGTGCGCTCCATTTACTGTACCGCAGTAATATCAGCGATTTCACTTTATATCATACTTTATGAGTCCAACAGTACAGTAGACTCTTACCGGCTCATTTATAAGTACATAAACGTTTCTGACTTTTTTTATAAACTGACGATCTTTTATCATATAATAGTACGAGATAACCTTCGTCACAAGAATTTGCTCTAGTGTGATGACTGCCTTTTTATTATTACTGGTGGCAAGTCTTTATTACCGAAGACCGTCTAGGTAGTAACCGCCGCCGCTCTTGTTTCTGACGCCAAACGCTACAATAGGAACATTACTGTGTTCTAGTTTGAAGGGGCTAAAAGCTAGGGAAATTACTGGTGTAACGAGATTTAACGCATGTCTCGAGGCGACGAGCGCAATGCCATGCTGTGTATACAATCTTAATAAACGTTATGTTATAGGCAAACGTATCACTTACCATTAGTTGAACGCCTTGCTCCTTTAATCGCCTTGTCGAATAAAAAACTGTAAAATTTACTTCGTGTGAAAAAGATTTGAATATTTCTAACACCACCCTATTGCTGGTGTTATAAAAGATGATTAATGAAACAGTAACACCAAGGAAAGGACACCAGCTTTCTCTGAAACAATCATCATATCTTACTCGCCAACCAGCACATTTTACCTGGTGAATTGTACATATGAAGAACACTAAAAATAGGATGAAATGATGAACAAGTAGTGTGTAATAAATCTTCTCTATTTCCAGATATTCCAGAAGATTCCCTCCTCATCAGTAATCCTGAGTAATTATGATCCATTTTACTCGCCCCTGCTGTCCCGGCTCGATGGGATCTTCGCTAGACTGGGTGAGAGAGTCTAAACCTTATTACTACAGCAATAAAGACTGATTTAGTTTTTAGGCTAGTTAATTTCTTAGTAAGATAATAATATATTAAAAATTATACAGAGACCAGAAAAATAATTATTTATTAGTTTAAATATCCTTTTTTGCTCGTTACAGTTAGTGATATTTTACTATTTGTAGTGGTTTGTGACGTCACTTGTATGATTACAATGATATTTAGGAGGCTGTATCTGTTACTCGTAACAGTAATGAGAATTTTATACTAAAATCTCGAGGCATCAAATAAATTTTTTGCGACTTTCGCGCCTAAACCAGCAGACGGTAGATAAATATCTGTGATTGGCTTCCAGCAGTTGAATAATTAATTTAGCTGCGGAATTTTATACCACTGTAGCACACACAACTGTATTTTAAATGTATTGCATAGAACGTAAATCATTTTAATATTATTGTGTATAAATTCTTATGTCTGTGTATATGTGTGTTTTTGCGGTAACTATAAAGGTTTTATCTATCTATCTAATAAGAATAGTGTTTCCTTAAAACTTGAACTCGCGTAAATTCTTCAGTCCAATGGTAAAATATTATACTATATTAATTGTAATATAAAAAATTATTAAGAGTATTTTATTCGACAAAGCGACGAAACAAGCAAGGCCTTCCACCTGATAGTAAGTGATACGCTTGCCAATAACAACGTAGCGGTATTTCAAATGGTATACAAAGCACCATATTGCGCCCCTTGGAACATAAGGTATTAAACCTCAGTATCTCATAAATTTGACTAGCTTACAGCACCCTTCAGACTAGAGCATAGTAATATTTGCACAGTACTGTTTGTCGACTGAAATAGGAGCTGCGGTAGATACCTATCTAGACAGTCTACGGCAACAGAAACCTACCAGTAAAAATATACTAGAAATCATACCGGCGATCAGTTGCATCGATTTTTTTATTGAAAATATTAATTCTTATATATATTCCTTGCTATAATTCTAAAGAATCTTTACATATTAACGAAGGTTGCTTTCTTCATTTACTGTTATATATAGATAAGTAATATATAAGGCCTATAGAAGTTTCTGTTTTATTGTTTTTATTTAATTTATATATATACCAAAATTGTAGTTTTATGGTTCCTCATAACCATATATCCAAATAGAACTTGTTGTTTCCTAGTAAACGAATTAATCATTTCTGTGTAAATATAAAAATTTCTTTAAGATTCTTAATAACAAAGATCGCCTTATATTCGCCGTTTGTGTGAAGCGAACTTTAAAGCTTTAATAGGGTCAAACAAAAGCTGCTTGTAACTTAAGTTGTGATATAGCAAAGGCGTAATATTAAAAGCTTCAATAACAAACTCCTTCAACTTATAACTAGTGAAGAAGGAGCTTTGTCTACTTTGTGAGAAGAGATCTGACATCGGACCACGTAGGTCATAAAACTCGCGGTAATGGATGCGGCATCATATAGTTTGTTTTAACATTTGATAAAGTATTTTTTGTATTGATTAAGCTGAAGTACATTTTACCTTGATTTCACTTGATATTAAATACAAAGTAACTAATACATATGATTGAATACATACAATACATACAATTGATTGAAGAGCCAGTCTCGATACATACATATGATTAATATGATACGTATAATAGCTCTACTATATACTGACTCTGTTATAATATCATATTAAGAATAAGTATGTGGATTAGAATAAAATGTACTTTTTAAACTTTACTGCTTATGAAGCCTCAAAATCAACCTATACATTTATAATACTAAAGTTTTTTAATAAAAATTTCACGACAACTTGTTTTCTGTCACCGAGCAGTCATGTTACAGTTTTACTATATTCCGGTTGGATATATAGAAGATAATGTAAAAAACCTTATTAACCACAATGATATAGCAAAGGGAATCACTAACCACAAGGTTGTATACCTTGTGGTTAGTGATCATTTATAGATAGATATATATATATATGTGATGATTAATACATCCTGATCTAATTTCTCGTCGAAGTAATGATAAGTGATAAGTTGGCCCATAAGAAAGTGTAATGTTTGCACAATACTATTTAACGGCAGATATAAGAGCTGCGGTGGTACCTAAGCAATGTTAGACCTCAGGTCATATTTGAATACAATTAGAGGCAAAGGATCTACAGGTCATCAAGTTACCAATTCAATTATTATAAGACAACTTGAAATATAAAGAGAATATCTAACTCTGGGTTTAATGCGGACGTCGTCTTTGGTTTTGACCAGCAGCCAAAAAATCCGATCCCTGCTCCAATAGTCGACTCTTATCTTCTACTAAACTTTATCAAGTAGTAAGATAAATCTTTAATATTATTAATACTTAGAAACATCTATCCGGTAGAACTTTTCCAACGAGTAAGAAAACTTATAACAGATATTGAAAACCGCAACTTGTTAAAAATCTGTGAAGCGATCTATATAATAAAATCAATTAACGCTTGTTAAAGTTTACTTACTTCCAGTAAATATCACTACTGTGTAAAGAATTAATACTTAATAAAATTGAGGTGAGGCTGAAACAAACAAGTTGATCACATGTTGATAAGTGATACGCTTGCCCATAACAATATGACGCTGAATAAGATGTTACACAGCTACAAATTGCACTCATCGCTTTGAGACATAAGTCTTGTTACCTGAGTAACTTCACTAGCTTACAGCACTTTTCAAATCGGAGGACAGTAATGTATTACATTACTATTTGGCGGTAGAAATAGAAGCTGCGGTGGTACCTAACTAGACGGTCTTCGACAAGAGACCTTCTACGAGTATATTTAGTTAGCAGTTACTAATGTATTTTTTTAGAATGTAAAGTTTTTTTCAATTCCTCAATAAGAGGTTCTTCGATCCCCACCTGACTTGAGTTTCTTGTTAAAGAAAACATTGTGAGGCAAGTTTTGAGAACGACAGCTTTCAAGGAAATATATTATCCTCCGGCCGCACTTGGCCTGCGTAATTCATTAATAATGTTGGCTCTCTTGCGAACGAAGGACGTTAATTCCAATAGTGGGAACATTAAAAGAACCCTGTATATTTTTTTTTATAAATAGTAGCTGTAATCAATATAGACATTCATGTCGGGTTTACAAACCCTCTTGCGAAAAATGTAGAGGATATTTTTTTTATTTGACCAGCTGTCGAGATGAGCAATGTTCACCTGATGGTAAGTGATACGCTTGCCCATAACAGGGGCTGGTTAATATACACAGCCAACATTCCGCTCGTCGCCTTAAGATGTATGGTGTAAAGTCTCGTTACCCCAGTAAATGCACTAGCATACCCTTAAAAATGGAACACACTAATATTTGCACGTTACTATTTGACGGTAGAAATAGGAGCTGCGGTGGTACTTATCTAGACGGGAAAGCTACCAACAGAGGGATTTCTAATTATAGTATTTACTCAGGTCTGGCGCCTTCGGAGAACGCTATAGAAGATGGGATTCAGATCGGTGGGCAGAGCATGGGTGACTTGAAGCTAGAGGCCTGCAGGGAGCAGCTCATCTGTCTTATGTACGCCAGTCCAGCGAAGTATGCGCCGTACAGCAACTTAGTGTCAGCCCAACTGAGCAGGTATATCATTGGATATTACTCTGCTACTTACTATCTTGACTATTACTTCAAAACCTTAGTATTAGATAAAAAAATGAGATTCTTTCTCGTATCGTCGGTTAATTGTTTACTTATAATGTGTGTACAGGGAGCTAAACGAGCTTCGTAGACCAGTGTCTGACAACCCGGAGATCCTGAGGTTCTTCCGCTACATGAGGGCAGCGCGCAGGGGCCAAGAGGGTGCAGACTGCATCAGCGCCCATCCATCCTGCGAATCTAACGCCACACCGTCACACACAATGATCGCCGCATACCACGACATCAACAAACTCGTCACTGCTAGGAAATTGAGGAAATAAAACGGTAAAGAAAATTCTAGTCAAAAAAAGATCCTGCTTAAGTGTAACCTTCTTCACTTTCACTGGTAGATCTGTGTTACCACAGGCCATATAGGTAGCTACCACCTCAGTTGTTACTGCTACCGACAAACAGTACTATACAAACGTTACTGTGTTCCAGTTTGAAGGGTGCTGTAAACTAGTTAAATTACTGGTAACGAGATATCACTTTATCTCAAGGTAATGAGCACAATATGGTTTTGTGTATCCTAATTACCGCCACGTTGTTATAGACAGGTTGTTTCACTCACCATCAGGTGAACAAAATTCAATTTTTTTAAAATTATGGTTTATATGGAAAGCGGTGATGATCTTATAAAGAGCACAGGATATCACTAAAAGTGAAATCGGTTAAGAGTTCAGAAGTTAACAATATGTTCAAATGATAATGATTAATTAGGAAATCAAAAAAACTTTTGTATATTTAGATTTAATAAAACTAAGACTTTTTATACTTAGCAAAGCATTTTTTTTTTTCAGAGAACGACTGAACATATTTTATCAGGCGACATAGAAATCCTACATGAAGGTCAAATATTCCCAGATCTTTCAACACCATATTAAAGATGCTAATAATACGACCTATCAGAATAATTATATTTATTTGAAGTTCTAATTTAATAATTTCTCTTCAAATATTAAGTTGTAAGTTAAACTGTTGTTAAACATTGAACTTAAAAACTTTGAACGAGAAACTATAACATAATTTTGGTTTTGTCTTCGCACAATGATTTATTTCTATACAAAGACTAATTTCTTTATTTATTTTTTTACTATGTAAATATTAGATTAAATCCTTATTATAGATTATAAATATTATTACATAGTAATATTATAATTTATTGTTATTGGTATATTATAGGAGTGAATGTAATTTATTGTGTAATTGTATTTATTGAGTGTTTGAGTTTGATGTCTATTTACACGTGTAATGTTATAATAGCAATTAAAATGTAACTAGAATTTACAAATATTAAGAAAAAAAAATATTTTATGTAATTAGTAATTTCATGATGTAGCAATTATAACTATTTAGATCTTGAACATCAAAATAGAAGCAAATGAAAATTTGTAAAAATTATACTTAGCCGTCTGTAAATAGTACTAAAAAGATTCTTGATGTTTTTTATTAATTTATTAAACAGAAATGTTTTATTTATTATGTGGTACTTCATGTTTCTTTTTCTTGGTCTTTTTATTATTTGCAATAACCAGAATATACTCTTTTAAATGTTTTTATTGCATACAAATAATCAAAATCTAAAATCTGTTTAAGTATCTATAATATTTCTGTTACTGTACTTATTATGTAATATATGTCTAATGTATAAAGAAAAGCTTTTATACGTTATAACATTAAAAATTTTAATTGGACGTCGTATGAAATCTCTATGAAACTCGCTGTATAGAAATTTCAAAGGAAAACACAAAAGAAACCTTTGAAAGTAGTTCAGAAAATAAATTGTTTCACGTTTATGTATGTATGACTATATAAATAATTTGTGAAGCTTATGTTAGCGATTAATTCATTTAGTCATAGAATAAGCGGTTAATAAATCATTGTTTAAGATATTTTTTTTCTATTATTTCAATGATAATTTTGTGTACTTTGTAATTCTTGAATTGAGAGCGACAAGATATTTCCCAATAATGATTGAAAGTGAATTTTGACAGTAATTTTAAGAAAGTTGTGATTACAAAATTACCTGTAGAAAAACAGAAATGATCTATAGGAAAACTTTAAATAATTTTTCATACAAAAAGACAGATTTTTGTGAATCAACAAGACGGGATAGGTTTTCGTCTGAAGGTATTACATTGTGCTGTTCGCATTTAAGACAAAATTCTAAACAAATACCTTTTCTATCTAAATGTATTGATTAACTAGAACGCCTTTTTGGAACCTAAAAAAGACATGTTTCAGAGATAAAGAGATAGGCCCGTTACCGGGAACCATCTAGCTAAATACCACAGCTCCTTTTGCAGCCTAGAGTACTGTGAGAACATAACTGTATACCAGTTTCATGGGCGTTGAAGCTAGTGAACTTACTGGTGTAATAAGACAACACATTGTTTTAAGGCGACGAGCGCAATGTGTGTACGTCACTTTAACTACCCACGTTGTTATGTGCAAGCGTATCACTTAACACCAGGTCAACGTCTTACTCGTCTCTTCAATTCGTGGTATAAAAATAAATATAAATCCTCGACGAGTCGTATAACACGTTTCCAGCAACATGTGATATTTGTCTCCTTATGTATACTCAGCTTAAGTTTGAACCCTCGAGGTCTTTAGTATTCTACATGACTCGCCCGAAGGGACCCAAACTGAATTTCATGAATACATCTCGCGAGAATTAAAGCCGGCTTATGGTATAATTCTACAAACACGAAGAAAAAAAATCTAAAATATCATTAAGAAATTATTAGTCAAAGTATGATTTTAGTAAAGATTTACTTCAACTTTTTTTTATATTTAATAAACTTTTTTGAGAACACTTAAAATAAGGGTCCAATAGGCGGACTTAATGCCTATGGTCATTCTCTGCCAGTCAACCTACGAGCTGAGAGATAATGTAGTAGGTGAAGGGATAGAGTTGAAATTTAAATATAAAGTAAATTTAGTAGTACTATCTATGTATATATATTTAAAAATGTATATATTGATTTACATATACACGCATATAATAGTATGTCAATATAGTTCTACTTATAATAAAACTTTTAGAATAATGATTTACTTTGATATCATAGAAATAAAAATAACACTTAACTACACACTAACTACCTTGACATAGTATTGATTTCGAGTCCCAGCAATGGGACCTTAAATTTTAAAAAATCTAAATATAATATAAACAAACAATCCATTTGTTGGCGTAGTTGTGATTACATCATAACAAAATGTCGGAACCATTTAATTTCCCGCCTTTTTAATCTTTTAACGAATCTATCCGTAATATCCGACCCGTCTTGCAGTAAATATATTTCTATCACGTAAAATATCATCAGGTCAACCTTCAACGGTAAACGTGGAAACTTTTCACATTATGAAAAGCCTTTTCAACGTTTGAAATTCTTAAGGAACTAACGTTAGATATTTTGCGGTCACTATCCGGGAGCAGTTGTTGCGTAGACATTCAAACGGATTCTTCATTTTGATACTTGAAGTATTTAAAAGAATATTGCGAACAAAGAAATCCTGCTCAAAGTTCTTAATAACAACAAAAAAACGTTTGAAGAAATTGATAGCGACAGTGTTCCCATCTAAATACAATAGAATTGTCATTAAAAAAATTAATGGGCTGTTATTAGGTTAGTACAGTCACTAACACAGACTCCATTATCATTTAACTATACTCTAATCTTATCGCTAATTAGCTGACTAATATTTGTTCTTCTAAGACGTTTTTCCTCATTACGGGGGGGTCGTAGTCATCATGTGTAGTGAATCACACGACGACTTTCTTGACAGTTATAATGGAGTGGTGTTGGCATTGCCTTCTCCATTTCCCATACTAGTTCGACTACGGATGATCGTCACATAGATATATAGGTTTTCTTACGATGTTTTCCTTCACTGTCCGAGCACGTCATATTAGTTGGTATCATACTAACTGCACATAAATTCAAAAATTCTTTGGTGCAAGCCTTCGGTAAGCGGTACCTTCGGAGTGGAAGGTCGGCGTTCAAACCACTAGGCTATCACGACTCTAACTCTGACTAATATTACTAATAGTTATATTTCAATTTCTAACTTGCCACAGTATATATAAACCCATTGAAACATATCCAGACCGTGCTGGTTAAGCATACTTTGCGCAGTCAATTTAGTCGTGAACATCATCTTAAGTCCATCATGAATGGCCTTGCCAATGCCTGACACTACAGTCGTCAGGATAGACTGGGTCATTCATGATGAAAGAGTGATGACCCGTTTCGCTTGATTCGGCAACCAGTTTTGGGGAAGAGAGACCAGTGGTAAGGTCTCTGTTGTTGGAGAACTACAATCATCTCCTGTTACTGCCGTCACACAGTACTGTTCAAACATTACTATGTTCCAATTTGAAGAGCGTTGTAAGCTAGTCAAAGTACTGAGATAACGACACTTAAAACCTCACAAGTGGCCCTTACAAAATTCTGAAATTTCGGGCACCCACAACTAGGGAACCCGACCACATACCAACAAAATTCCACGGCTCTGATCTTATCTAAACGAAATCTGTCTGTATCCTAAATTTACGCTTCCTACCTCTTGTAGTTCTCGAGATTGAATATTATTGACGGACAGACGGACATTGTCGTTTAAATATAGTTATCTGAAAGCGCCGACCCCAATGTGTATACTATATTAACCAGCGCCTGCGCAAGCGTATCAAATACTATATAATAAACGTTAATCGAATAAATAAAAAATTGTTATTAGTACAGTTAATATACATTATGATGAAACAAGTATCAAATTATATAGGTCGTAGTATAGTGAATGTGTACGAAGATCCGGTTGTTTATCCCACTACTGGGTCGGTAGAAAGTTGACCTTAAAGCCGCGCCAAATGAATATCTGTCTTATGCACAAAGGCTAAAGAAGAATATGGTAGTGAGCATTTCCGCGTTACACTTATTAATCCGTGACACATAATCTTAGGTAATACCTTTTTTGTGTTTATTGGTCACTTTGTGGTCATTTAATCAAACAGTAAATTGTCAATAATACTGTGTAACAATAGATAATGTGACGTATAGTTGACATCGAAAGAAAGGTTTACTTCCAACTGGTCTACAGGCTGATAATGATTAAATGTAATTTAAGATGATCATCATCAACTAGTGGTAGGTGTTCGTTACCGCAGCTCCTAATGCAGCCGACAAACAGTACTGTGTGAACATTACTGTATTCTAGTTGTAGAGGGTTGTAGCTAGTGAAATTACTGGGGTAACGAGACTAACAACTTAGCGTTATCTTATGGGCAAGGGTATCATTTACTATCAGGTGAACGCCTTGCTTGTCTAATCACATATTACACTACAATTTATATATATGCAGCGGCTAACCGCTTACTAAATAACGAAAGTCTATGGTTCAATTCAAATGTTGATGTCACTTAAAACCGTGTGAAGTGGAGATCAAGTGTGATCTATGATATTTTATATATGTAATCATGAAAAGCCTTCAAGTATCTACATTGCATTTAGTACCTTACTATGTATATCTTCTTCTAAGTCGTATTTCCTCATGACTGAGGGACGTGGTCATCATGTTTAGTAAAACACACGAAGACTTTATTCACAGTTATAATGTAGTGGTGTTGGCATTGCCTTCTCCATTCCATATACAAGTCCGACCGCGGATCACATAGATATGTAGGTTTCCTCACGATGTTTTCCTTCACCGTCAGAGCACGAGGTATTAGTTGATATTATATTATCTGCACAAAAATTGAAAAGTTCATTGGTGCAGGCCGGATTTGAACCCGGTACCTTTCGAGTGAAAGGCCGGCGTTCAAATCACGAGCTCACTATGTATATAATGACATTTAAATACATAAAATAATCACTGACCGTTTAAACAAATTTTAGTAATATTACTAACGTTTTCAACTATTCCTTTTTAAACTCCTTAAAAACTTAGGACAGTATGAAACAGGATTTGAACCGGCAACTTCAGTTCAACATTTATGTGTTAATGACGCTTTCGTCAGGGGTAATATTTTGAAACTTTGAGAGCGTGGCCGTCAGCAGGGAATACGTCGTCACCATGATCTGAATGATGAAACTTTAACCAGGATCCAGCGGGTGAGTGCTGCCGGCACAATAACAGTGGAAGAGGCTTTTTTCGACGAGATTAGCAAGTCCTCCTGTTGTTAAGTAATTAGCTTGCTCATAAAAACATGCCGCTGATAAAGATGATATACACAGCACCACATTACGCGCGTCGCCCTGAAACGTATGGTGTCCTCGTGTACTCGTTACCCCTGTAATTTTATTAGTTTACAACATCCCTTCAAACTGAAACAGTAATATTTTCACGACACTATTTGACGTTAAAAGGAAAAGGCTTTCATTTATTTTATATTAGGCATTATGACCGCTTTTTGGAACTTTTTTAAGTAATAACAATAAATAAATATATTCCAGAGATGTATGTTATATAATTTAATTCAATATTAAATACTAGACTAGACAAGTGCTATATTTTGGTTAGTCTAAATACTGAAATTTAAATAAATCTGATCTTTTTCTCATACAACATTATATAGACTATAAAATAGAGCCTAATTTTCAAAACAAACCTTATTTGTTTCTATAATTAATATTATAAATATCCAAATCAAGTACAATTTCAAAACAACAATTCATTAGTACTAAATTAATTGTCAAAATAATAATTACTTTTCATGTTTTCGTAGATTGATACTGCATAGATGTAAATAAACTTTTCTTACTTTATTTTTCACATAATAATAAAGTACAAAAAAAAAAGTTATGTAAAACAATATGCAAAGAGACAAAATTTTGCTATTTCATACGAATTATTATTACTATTTATCTATAAAGTAAAACACAAAATCTAATAAAATTAGACTAATCATTTGAGTTAAAATAATTTATACATAACTAGGTTTTTAAATAGTATATCACAATACAAATCAAAGCAAATAAAAAAACACTTAACAGAAGAGTACAACGTAAAATAATATATAAAATATTATAATAAAACACAACACAATAAGATACAATAAAATTTCTGTTAATCAAAAATTATAAAAACACACATTAAAATCAAAGTTTTAACTAAATCAACTAGCTAAGAGTAAGAAAAGGTTAAAGAAAATAACTAAAATCGTACTCCATACTTGTGGAGTGGAAAAATAATTGTTGGGATATCCCGAAGTAAACGCTAGCTTCGTTTTTGCGGAACCACATCCATCAAACGATAATAAGCCTTAACTGAATAATTATAAAGTAAATTTTTCTATGATTTAGAGTTCTATGTTTTGATGGGTCAAAATCGTCAGTATAGGAAAATTGAGTTATAAGTACTATGAGTTTAAGGTACGAAATAGAATCAAGTTAAAATATCAAGACTGAAGTAAATGTAAGTTAAATGCGAAAAGATACCTTAACGCTTTGCGCGAAAGTAATCATTTGTAAGTTATACAAAGTAAGGCTCCGTTACGGGTCCAAGATGTTTATGCAATTGTTATGTTATTATATAAGGTTAGCCGGGGCCCGGCGGGACACTTTCGCTTGCATCGTTCAGTGCATTGAACGTTAAATAGATTTAACTGAATAGTTACAATTAATTACAAACTATATTGGTAAGTTTTTACTAAACCCTTCTTATTATATATTTAAGCGATTCTTGACACGTTAAATTTAAACCAAATTTTATAGGTTTTCATAGCTTTTTTACAACTGATATTTCGGATACTTAACCCCACCAACCTTATAGATGACAAATTGTTATTAAAAGTATTAATTAATTTAAAATCATTACAATAAATTTCGTAAATGATATACTTATAGATGTATTTAATCTACACTGACAAGGATATTTATAAAAAGATATATTCAAACTCTAAATATGGACGATTAATAAAAATATACAAAAATAATTACTTGTACGTTTATAAAATTATATTAACAGAATTATACTTAATTTGTTATTATAGTTAATAATAAGTGTACCGAAACTCCTGAACACTGAAACTGAATATTGAAAATTCATCCTTTGATGGCAAAATTTGTTGGAACATTTAAATAATGAAACGAAATAGGTAAACAATATAATCATTTAATTAATTAACACATAGAAACAACTATTTCAAATAAAACTGTTTACCACAACAAAATAGATGTAAATGTACTATTTCATGTTTTAGACCTTTACTTAAAATTATTTGTATCTTAGGTCTTTCGTTCTCATTATTTTTTTTTAATATATTCATTTTTATATAATATATTACGGATATATAATATTACGGAAATATTTAAATGAAAATTCAAATATAATATATAAATGATTCTATCCTTTTACACTTGTAGACGTATGTATTTGTGATTATCTGTGCATAAGTTTTTATCTTTGTACACTACATAATTATTTCTTCTGCTTTACTATAACTTAGTAATATATTTCAAACATCAGTCAAACGTCTATATAGTACATATATGTAAGGAGCTTAAATAATATACACTGACAATTCAAAGTGTTACATGTCAACTAGTGACAAATTAATAACGTATTTACGGACTGCATTTAACTCAACCCTACAGTGTCTTAAATAATGATAAAAAAAATTATAAACAAACATCAATAGATATTGTAAATACTATTAAAAATGTATGAACAATAACAAAATTTGATTTCAATAGTTCATTTAATAATATTATTATTACCATTTCTTAAAAATGTATACAAGAAGAGATTGAAGCGTGAATTTGTATTTATATGATTTTTAACTTTACAAACATACAAAAGTTCTACAAAAATTATGGTAAATAAATCATGAGGTATCAGGAAATATGTTTCACTTAGACTGTGATTCCTGAAAGCTGAAAATAACAAGGGTAACTTAGCATGTACTTGAACAATGTGTTTACGCTTTAGAAAGTCGATGTACTTAACAGAGGGCGCTTTGTTTCTGGGTTAACATGCGGAGCTATGAATCACGAATTCGCAACAAATGGATGAGGCATTCAAATTTACTTATGTAACATATCGCGTAATGTATTGCACAGATACTATAGCAGGGGTTGTCAACATTTTTGGACATAATCAACAAAAGAAACTTATCGAGATTCTTAAATGTCGTCTTAGCAAGATATTTAAATATGGCCTCATCCAAAGATATTCTTAGCATAATTTATTTATGAAATAATAAATCCTCAAGTCATTCATCATTCCCACTACTGGGACTTGACGCTTCTTTTTACTCTGTTACTTTAAGTTTAAAGTTTTAGTACCTATTTATTGTTTTTAAATAAGTTAACTCATTACTTAATTTTACAGCATGAAATAGTTTTCTTTAATCGTTTTATTACTGAAATACTTCTTATAAGACATTATTTATTAATTTTTTGTAATATTCAACACTTTAATTTTTTTTCCAATTTTGTACACTGTTTATTATTTTTTTTCAAAGTTCAACACTATTTATTAATTTTTACTAAAATATTCATTTTTACTTACTTTCATAACTTTATGAGCTTTTTCTATAAATATCCGTTTTAAGTTCTATTTTAAAAAAAAACAGATTTGCTTACCGTTACTAAATATCGGTGGGTCATAAACCATATAATGATGCTCAAATGCCACATTGAAGCCATCTAAACAATTTGTAGTATCATTATGCATTCAGATCACGAGACCTTAGCCGAGTGGAAAGACAATGACATAAGTCTTCAGCGGTATTAAAAACTATTCTCGAAGAAAGTACATTCAATTTTTAACTTAAAGAACTTACTTTAAATAACTGGAAACTGTTCTCTGAAAATTCAGTTAAAAAGTTTCCATTATGTGCAGAATATTAATATAAATATTACATTAAAAGACTATCATCCCGTAAGTTTACTAGATTATGTATATCAGTTTTGTATGTATGAGTATAACTTTTCACTTTGATTAGTGATTTAAGAGTGAACAGGCATTTGTTAAGTTAATGCGCTTTACCAACATAAACTATATCATCACTTAACACCAGGTGGGATCGTGGTCAAGCATTGATCTGTATCTTTATAAAAAAAATCTTCATGAACATCAACAGCACCAGTTTTTTGCCTTACTTTATGAAGCTTCCTCTTGATGGTAAGTGATACGCTTCTCCATAACAAAAGCGCTAGTAAGGATGGTATACATAGCGCTCTTCGCTATTAAACATAAGGTGTTAAGTCTCGTTACCCCAGTAATTTGACTCGCTACAGCTACAACCCCCTTCAAACCAGAACACAGTAATATTTTCACAGTACCGTTTATCTGCTGCTACAGGAATTTACCCGGATGGTCACAAACAATAGAGACCTACTACTAGTCCCTTCAGAGTATCGCAAATCTTGTCATCAATAAGTAACTTCATTTTTTTAATATATATGCCTTAGTAGTATTTAAATGTTATGCATATTAAAATTGTAATATTGTATTAATTTACTCTTTTTTTCATTTATCTAGAAAATAAAACAGTAATAAGTCACATAGATGTAATGCAACGAAATAGGAGTATTACTGGTGGTAGGTCTCTGTTGTTGGAGATTATCTAGGTTGGTACCACCACAGCTCCTATTCCTTCCAAACAGTATCGTGCGAATATTACTGTATTCCAGTTTGTAGAGTGCTGTAGGTAGTAAAATTATTAGAGTAACGAAGCTTTATGTCTTGCATTATAGGTTACATGTTTATCATACGATCAAACTCCGAATGATTGTTAGTGTATCACTTACCATCAGATGATAGTCTACTACGTCTATTAGCTTAGAAATTAAAGGTTTAATTAAAACATATACTTGTATAACAAATCGTCGAATATAAATTACTATAGTTTAATTACATTCGCCTTTACTGATCAAGGAAACGCTTTCACTAAAGCCGGTTCGCTTCAATCGAGTGGCGAGCAAAAGGGTTCAGCTATTAAGTTTCTCATTACACGCTACTAATAGGCAAACTTCCTACTTTTACATAAATACCAAAAAATCAATACAATTTCAAAGAGCTACGTCCTTTTTTTAATTCCCCTGTCGATGTAACGAGCGAGACGTTCACTTGGTGATAAGTGATACCTTCACCTATTACAAGGCGCTGGTTAAGAAAGTACTCAACACGGCATTACGCTTATCGCCTTGGGACGTAGTGTTAAGTCTTGTTACCTAATTTCACCAGCCTTTAGCACCCTTCAAACCGGAACACAGTCATTTTATATTCATATTTATTCGACGAAGGGAGCAGTAACCAAGACGTACATTTGATGGTAAACGATGCATCAGATTTTAAATCAACAGGTAAGTCTCGTTACTCCAGTAACTTCACAGCTACCACACTAAACAATTAAATATCCATCAGAAATGTTCACTTATATACTATTAGTGAAATAACTAGAGCAACGACGCAAAGTTTTAGGTCAAATTAATAAGACGTGTATTTTCACTAATACCATACCATTACTTAATCTTGCTTCTGTTCCTTAAAAAAATTAGCTTCTTTGTACCAATTAGGCGTCTTATTATCCGGGTCTCTATTATCTTATTAGGTTAGAATTGACCGAAACGGACTAGAGTCTAGTTTTCATGCTTTGGACACAAAGGTCATGAGTTTGATTCTCAGTGAAAATTTTATTTTGCTTTTCTTCCTCTTTCCACAGTGTTAACTTTGACCTTTCATATCTAGTTAATTGGAAAAGATACAAACTTTTTATGTTGGATTTGTTGTCTCTGTATCCTGTACTTCATTTTACCCTGAAATAGTATCCATGTAGCTCTCTCAGTTTAAACGTTACAGGCGATACGTTGTACAGAAGTCAGCGCATCAGTCTCTCTTGCGCCGATGCAGTCAGGTAATACAGGGTAAAACGAGGTGATAGCTACATTCACTGCGGTACATACCAAAAAAAATGGAGCTGTTATAAGGGCCAATGGCTTTAGTATTCAAGACGACAATATTTGTGACCAACTCCCAGCAGATACAGTTAGCAAGAGGCATTACGCCTGCGCATGCGCCAGTACGCGTCCGCGATTCGTGCGTCTCGCTCGCACTTACAGCGTTACTATTCCCATCTTTATTTTTTACGAGCTCTACAAATATTATTTAAAAAATTTCCGAACATTCCGCAATAGATCATAGATCTAAAGTTACAGATCATTCATGATAAATATCATTGTGCTAATAAATAATAAATTAAGAAACCATTTTATAATATATACGTAACACAATATTTAAGTAGTAATCAATATTTAGTCACTAACTGAAAAAAATCTTTCCGTGACTCACACGCGTTCCGCACTTTCTACGCTTGACAATAACGAATGGAAATATTTCTGAATGTTTTAAACGATTATGAACCGTATACGGATGAGTTAAAAATCTTATTCGCTTAATGACAAAATGAAATAAATAGTCGATCAAAGAGAAAAGTGTAATGAACAATGAAAAGTGCAAAAATTGTGTAAATAACTTTTGATTCGAGTGTTGAAATGGGGATGAGGTCGTAAGTTTTAGAATTACGTAAAATAAATAATATTACATCGAAAGCGCCACTTTTCAGTAGTTTTATACCATGATCGCTACAAAACTTCTTTTAATATAACAATATAACTTAAAGTTATCAGAATAGTATCGTATAACAAGAACCAAGTTATAATTAAATTGAAAGTAAATAATGATTGAATTATATTCGTATCTCCAAAGCAAAATTTTTCGAAAGAAACAGATTTCGAGAATCAAAAAACATATTACTTAAAATTTTAGTTAATATTTTTTCTTTTTAGCATTGATTAGAATATCATAATGGTATATCAAGCTCGATGGTTCATGCTAGTCATAGCTGCAGCCCTAGCATTGCAGTCGCGAGGAGAAGGTGGCATAAGATTACCCGACCAACCTCCGAAGGAAGAGACTGAAGGTAGATCTTTGAACTTCGGCGGCGACAATGGTAGATCGGTGAGTGATTTTTTTTTTACCACTAAAATGGCAAACAAGCGTACGGTCTACCTGATAGATGAAGCTGTTACCTTAGGTTAGCACCTGCAGTGCCAGAGGCACCACTGGCGCGTTGCCCAGCCCAGACGAACTTTATCAGTACAACATAAATTTTAAAATATGACCTAAATACTTATATATGTAGTAGTCATAAATTCAAATAATAAAAATGAAAAGGACTTATTGGTAATTAAAAATGTGTGTAATAGCAAAAATACCAAAGTCTATAATTTGATATGAAATTAAATATTTCTTTAACAATATACTATCTAGATAAGGCTCATACTTTCGCAATCAATGTTATTCATCACAGAACACAAGATTTTACTGCAATTAAGTTTTTATGATTGCCGGCGCCAGGGACGGAATTTATACTGTTCCCGCACTACGTCATTAAAAATGGACAATCACCCTGGGGCATATAAATTCTTATACACCTAGATTTTGTTTTTTGATCTACATTAAATAAATCAACAAATCCTATCATTAGATAAATTGCATTTCTAAATTGTATTAACGACACCAAAAATAATAAAGACTACAAAGCTTATTTCACTCGGTACATCACTTTTAAGAGGGTAGACGTGAAAACGTAAAATACCCACTTTTAAATATACGTTAGTATCAAAAAAGGATGATCAAGAATATTTTTTATTTATTTGTAATTTTCACTTCAATTAAATAATGATTTTTTCAGCCTCAAGCCTCCGGCCGTGGACTTTTAGATTGGATTGGTCTTGGAGAAGATCAAGATCCGTACATCCAGCAAGCAACACAACAATGTATCAACGGTGATCTGGCTGATTGTTTCAAAGCTCAGGCTCTGAGATCTTTCGATGATTTCTTTGACAAGCAAGCTTACAAGTATGTAACAAATAGAAAATAATTTTAACACTTCTTAGAGTAGATACCTGATATGTTGCATAAAGCCAAAGAGTATACAATTTTTTTTATGGGCTAATTCTTAACCTCAAATTCAAATTATGTTAAGTGACAATGAGGCCGTGGATGATGAAACCTTACTGACAGTCATACATCTGCCCTACAGCAATTCGATACGGAAGCATTTAAAATGTATTAATAATTTTCGCTTTGCTAATTTTCTTAAGGTTTAATATTTAAAGGCATTATTTTTGGAATTCTGATATATTGCTTGTTCAGGAATTAACATTTTTCTTTAATTTTAAAAAACCTTTAATATAAAATATGCTCTTAGGCTTTCGGATAATGCTGTGGTGGTAAAAGTTGAATCTCAAGCAAGGGCACTCGCTCATGAACCACCAGAACTGAGCTCCCAACCTCGCAGTGAAGACTCCGATTGGGATGCTCTTGTTAAGTTTGGAATGAGAAAAATCGAAAGGTAAGTTAAAAAACGAAAGGCTTTATAATTCAGAACACAAGATGACCAATTACCATATTCGAAAACAAAAATTTTAAAACTTAGTTAAATGGGTTAAAGAAAATGCAAAATAGGAAAAAGCATAATACCCACTTAAAGAATCGTTCACCAAATTAGGTTTAACGATAATAGTTAAAGTTGATAACTCCGTAACAAGCAAACGTTATTGTCAATATATGCAAATTAATTGACCTGACCTTTTTGTTATTGGCGACGTTTCCGCTAAACCCTGCCAAGCCATAACAGTAACACCACTTCAAAGATATTACAGTAATGTCCAATATGGCATCTGTCCTATTACCAATAGTTTTTATAACAACGTTAGCAATATGTTACCAAATAAATATCCCCATAACACTACATCACACAGAATTTCAACAGGGAAAAATCGCTAACAAAGAAATGCATTTTAAGCAGTCTTTTTAAATTTCTCTTATGGTACAAAAGTCCTAAAAATTATCAAAAAAGACATACTAAAACGATTTAATACAGAAATATATAATTTAATAAACCTTTTATCTTTTACCTTTATAAAATTATAAGTATTCTCTGCAGAATTTTTATTATCTCTTTTCCTCATTATCTGTAACCTTGTTAAATTGAAATTTCAGGCGGAATAATTTGTTATAAAAATTAAGACCAAATAATAAGATGCTTATAATAACAATTTTTTTTCAAATACTAGGTTCCTGAGGTCTACAGCTCTAGAAATGCAGTTGGATGATGATGTCACATCAAACGGCGTCATTGCACCTCGTTTCTTAGACCAAATCGCAGATGAGGTAGACATTATTGAGGATAAAAAAGCTCCTCCTTTCCGTGAGTTTCATTAATTCTTTGATTTTTTCTGATGTATAAGTCAAGGTTATAGTAGACGCTGTTCTTGAAATTTCTAGAACAATACTCAATTTTTTTCATGGTCTCTAAATCCTAAAATGAAGCAATAAATCATAATAATGCTCTTAAAAAAATTAACCACGTTTGTCATTCCAGGTCGTCATAAGTTAAAGAAGCTCATCATTCCCATGCTGTTGATCCTTAAATTGTTCAAGCTCAAATTACTTCTCTTCCTACCTCTCATCCTTGGTCTTGCAAGCTTTAAGAAGTTCCTTGGATTCATGGCTCTGATTGTACCAGGTAAATATACTCCTAAATTTATTACCGTTATAAATAATCGTTGGTTTTAATAGACATTGTTATGGAAGGTTAAGGAACGTTAATTCACAGTATTTGTATTTAAGGTGTCATCGGGTACTTCAAATTCTGCAAGCCCAACTTGACGTCACCGTTCTCTTCTAACCATTACAATGGTCCCCAATACTCTCCTGCAGGGATAGGTATCAACCACGGTCCATACAGGGAAAGTCCTCCAATCCACTACGGCCAATATGAAGGATACTCTGTAAGTAGTATTAGCATTGTTAATATAATTGCCATCCTCAGGAACGAAGTGATCTTTAATATTAGCGATAACAACTGCAAAGCTAAGATCATCATCATAGTGTAGTTCGTGAATTACTTTATAAATTAAATTAAATCAACTTGATACAATTTCATCTCGTAATTCAATGTCTCTGTTAATTCATTCATAGTTTTACCATCGTCATTACTACAGCCGCACATATCTTTTTATGATTTGAAATCTATTTGCTCAAAGAAATTTTTATTCAATAAATTGACAATGTTTTACTTAATGAACGTCAAATATGTAACAGCTATTCGCGAAAAAAGGACTCGGACCTGAGAAGATTGGGCGCAAGAAACTTAGCGGACCATATAGAATATTTTTTATTATTACAATATGTCTTAAACATAGACTTACGTGCGGCGCGAGAATCAGCGCGTTTTATTTATATACATCATTATCACTCAAATAATCGTCAAAACTGTAATATGCTTTACTAATTAATCTATACTTCATTTTATTTTTAAATTTGTGAAATGGCAAGTCTAAGGAATTTTGTGGGAATCGCCCCTCCCAATTATTATAAAGTCAGCGTTCATTGTTAATTGTTAAATTTTGACAATTCTGCAATATTTTCAGGGAGGCAATAAATACGGATCCAATGGCATCGCTTTCAGGGATCATGACGTAAGTCCACAAGATCTCGCTTACCAGGGGTGGGAATACAGGAACAAAAATGGAGGCGAAGAAATCAAAGCTGAAGAGGCATAAAATTAAGGAAAATAGCTTAAAATTATCCCCATTTCATATGGGATTAGTCATTTTAAAATAGTTAAAACCTGTAAAGTAATATTTAGTGAGATGATATGAGTTGTATGTTCGTTTATTGGAAACCAAAGTTATTGGTGATGTAAATAATTATAAATAATTCCCAATAAATCAATATCGGTTATATTTTGTACTTCATAAGTGTCATGTAATTAGTATCTAATAAATGTTGTAGTTACTAGTAATAAACCCAACTAGACCAGCTTAGTGGAAAATGGCCAAAATCCCATCTATTATTGAGAGGACATAAGTCCAGCAGTGGATCGGCTGATGGTGATGAAACGTAGTCGACCTTAACTTCTTGTAGAGAATGCACAGAGTCCCAGCTGTGGGAACATTATGTGTGTAGTTTATATTATTTAAGTATAATTTAAACATTTAGAGCTAATAATTGTAGTAATGTATTGGTAATACTCTTTATTGTTGTTGTTTTTTACTATTTATAAAATGGACTCATTAATCTTCCCTCATTAAATTAGATTGTCTCCTCCTCTTTTCCCTCGTTTTATTTTGTATTTTTGTAATGAAAAAGGTCTTTATTTTACTCATTTTAAATAGACCATACAATTTGTATCAAGTTGATCTGATAACAAACCATAATTGTAATTAAGTTTCAAAACGAAAATTTTTCACTTGTTAGTTTTTTTTTTTTTTTTTTTTTTTTTTTTTGGGTGTTGTCGATGGTTTGGGCCCCCATTTTGGGCGTGGAAGGGGGGGGG
>DWLS01001066.1:0-24050 GCA_018246255.1 Pachliopta kotzebuea | reverse complement strand
TTTGAAGCACTACTGCTCCGCTCCTGTTACAAGAACCACAAAGATATTGATAATTTGAATGAGGACATGAAGAGAATAAAATATTTCTATTGATCCCATTTAATATGATACAAATAGTAAATTCCAGCGACGAGCTTCGGCAATGGGACCGAAATAGGATAACACTCGGTTACTTCGTGGCGGCTGCCTGCTGAGTGATCCGGCGGGGTTTCCCCGAAAAACTTATGAGCGACGGATCATTATTTATGGGCTTGTGTGGGCCCACGGCCGGGCCTTTATTTCCTGCTCAGGCAGCAGCGGAAATTAAGACACGTGGTCCCGTGCTTTATTTTTTCCTCTACTTGTATCACTTTTAGCTTTAGTTACAAAAAACTTGTAACGTCTGAAAAGTCTTGAACTTGTCAACGAATTTATAGATTTTTTTTATTTTTTAACTTCTTAACAGTCCATTGAATAAAACAGCAAACCTTATGTACCATTACGTGAAGATATAATCCTCCTAAATTCCTCATCAGGACGGTGTGCCGCGAGACGTAGACAATAAATTCCTTTCTGTTAAGTGTACGGTTTCCGGAGCTAACTTACAAGTCTTTCGAGATCACTTAAACTTTTCTCAAGTGGAGTACTTGAAATGCACTTATTGGGTAGCAAACGGCAAACCATCCCTAAGTACAGTTTTTGCAAACTAACCGCTGTCGGAAATTTGTTAGATTCAATCTTCAAACTATAACACGATAACCTTTAATATCCATGACTTTGCGATTTATGTCTCATACAGAACTTTCTGTTCCAACAAAATGGTTAAACATTAAACCGAGATGATCACCAACATGATACTAACAGACAAAACGGAGTTAGGTTCCCAAATTATTTCTATGTATTATAGTATTCCCAATTTAAGTCCTTTTATTAATAAAATAACACTTAAATCATTACAATTAGGAAAAATGAGTAGGATCGATTTGCACCTGATTCTTCTGTTAAAACTTTGGGTTTTTTTTTCAGTTTCCATTGACCCGTCTGGAAAAGGAATACTGTAAAGGAACTTGTTATCCGCCGTTCGAGAGAAGGAACACTTGCGAAATTAATGAGCGGAGGCTCGCACCGCGCCGCGGGCGCTCGGCCACCAACTTCCCGAAGAGTACTGCTACTTAATAATATTTCATTTCAGTTCCCAACTTCCCCAGCCGGCGGTCCAGCTCCTGTGGACGTCTGGGCGACGTCGCCGGGTACCGTCTCCTCTCACCGCCGCAACTTGTAACGAACAAACTTTCGCAAATGTTTAAAATCTGATTAAATGTTCCGTACAGTTTGGAACTTTCAGATACGTTAGCATCTGTGTAACCTAAGGGCGCGCCCGCTTAGTACACACTTGTATACCGTTACTCAAAACGAAATAACTAATTTCTTTTTAAAATTCAAATGGTTGCAACGTACATCTACAACACGGTCTATGTAATAATTTACTGTAAATTAAACGCGGTGACTGTATATCTACGCTTTAATATTCTGCGGTAATTTATTGCTCTGGTACGATCAATATCGTTTTACGAGTGGCTGGAGGCCACAATTCTTTATGTTTTATTGTGAATAACTTACATTTCATAATGTTATAGCAAACTTATCAAATTGATGCGAAATTGTGTTACCTTTCCACTCGATCACAAATTAAATTTGGTAAATCGTGCGAAAGAACTTTTCCGGTGTAAGGTCAAGCGCGGAGACCTCCGGGGGCAATCAATTGGACAAGATGGCTGCTAAGCGAAATTTCACCTTTATATGAGGTAATGAAGCCAATTCAGCGGGCACGGTACACTACACCAGCGGGGGGATGGAGATGGGGAGGCGCCGGAACAAATTGGGCACAATTACGGTGGCCATTAGCGACGCACCCGCCGGCGGCCCAGGAACAAGTCCCGACTTTATACCACTCCTTAACAAATTGGATTTAGCATCAGAGTACACATTTAATATTTGTGAAAGCGAAAAAAAAAGTATACGTAACCATACAAACACTTCATAAAGTATACAGAAGAACACAGAGCGATACACATGTGTACTCATCAACTAATGCGTTCCTTTACCAATAATATCCTTCTCCTATATATATTTTTTATCACTAAGTAGAGGTACTTGATAGAAATAAAGCTCTGAGTTAAGGTTAAAACTCAAGATGAATCATGACTTTTGCAATAAGTTAAACAATATAACATTTTATATAATAAATTACTCTATAAATTAGACTTCACGCTTATGATATATATATGTCTCTTTCTGGGTGGAACATTTGAAGGTGTACCTGATATGATGGGAAATAAAAAAACCATCACGAAGCCGTCCGATGATCACTCTTCTTTCGGATCCATTTCAATAACTGAGATATCTTCAATTATAAACAACATGGATATTCTTGTTAGAGCTCACTGTTGTATTGGAAGCATAGCTGGCAATGGCATGTGGAGTACTGATTTATAAAACTTATAAATTTCCGACCCAGAAGGAGGAAAAGTGATAAATTTTAAATTTCTTTTTGTCTCTGTGAAACTGCGGCCCCTCACAGCGGAACCATTCGGAAAATTTCATTTATGAATGAATGGAAAGTTATTTGAAATTCTTCCATTTCAACACGTATCCATGCATTGTGGTAAATTGTTATCCTAGGACATCATCAGGTCATCCGCTGAAACAAACGGTATATCACAACAACTTACGTGTGGCACAACACATATATACATTCGTACACTAAACAACCGACCTTCTGTAAAAGATCTATAAAAGAACTTTTGAAAACAAAAAGAAAGAGAAAGATCAATTATACAGCTAACAATATCTAAGAATCAATCAAATTCATTTATTCAAAGTAAATTCCAAAGACATACTCTTTGGACATGATTCAATCAGTGTCTACCGCCGATTCCAAAAGTTCGACAGACAGAGAAGGAAAGGCGCAACAACCTCTGCAGCAATCTTTTTAAAATATATTAATGATAATCGATACTCTAAATAAATTTGTGCTTTGTACTTGTACTAGTCCCAGAATCAAACCTTGCGGAACTCCCAATTTTACAAGTGAACCCAATGATTGTGCGTTTTGTATTTGCACCTGCTGAATTATTCCTGTCGAATACGATATCAACAGGTCTTGAGTCTTTGTAATAGTGTAATATTGCAATTTCTATATCAGCGTTAAGTGATCCATGCAATCAAATGTCTTTAACAGATCACGGAAGATACCGACGGCGTCTTGATGAGGCTCCATTGCATCGAAATAGTTTTGCATTGAAGCGACTCCAGCATCCGTAGCAGAGCGTCTCTTTGTAAATGCGTACTCTCGATCACGTAAGAATTTACTAGAGTTTAAATATGAAATCTTATGACCTAACATTTTTTTAAATCTTACTAATTTCACATAGAATACTATCCGGGACCAATTTTACGCAAAGGCACAACTTAATTTAACTTGCTTAAGTTAAATATTGGTCTTCGACAATATTTATAATTTATTTTTGTAATTTTAACAATGTATTATGTAACAGGGACTCGTGTATCGAGTCCAGTTTTTTTTTTATTATTATAGCACCACGATTTGTTACATGTCTTAAAGCACTTGATATTAGTTAATATACGAACTGCATATAAATTGAAAAATTCATTGGTGCAGGATTCGAACTCTGTACCTTCTGAGTGAAAGACTAGGCTTTAAATCACTAGGTTATCACGAATACCGGGTTCAGTTAATCGGATACCGCACATTGATAACGTACTCGTGTACCAGTGAATAATAACACATAAAATACACATTGTGCCCAGCGAGTGGGCGTGGGCGTGGGTGCGGGTCCCGGCGGAGCTTTGCATAGTAAGCAGGGGCTTAGCGCGAGTAACTAGCGGGTATGATACGGCATACTAATGTCGATGCAGCGGGGCCCGCAGCTCAGTTTAATGAAGTCTCTGATCTACTGCGGAGATTTGTTGGCTTCTCTACCACGCTTCATAAATCAATAGGCGATCGTTTAATTTTACACACAAACAAATTATATTGTAGCTTTAAAATTGAAAACCTGACGGGCATTTAATGAATGGAAGAAAATGTCCAAATGTTATTAAAGGAGTAATTGGCACTTTATTTAACCTACGTAGATATTATTCTAAAATGTAAAACATCCATAGACCCTAAATAAATAGAACAGAAGAGATTTAATAATAATGGTTGAAGATTTCTGTTTTTCATTATTTTGTGTTAATTAAACCCTTTGGTTGTTTTCCTGTAAACAAATCAATGCCGCTTCCGGTGTTTAATGCGAAGTTTTTTGTTATACGACGACGCTTTCGAAGGAAGTTGGAGCAGGTATCAGGTAGCAATTTGTTGAACTTAAGTTATTGGCAGGTAGCAGTAAACAGGTTTCATTACTTGGTAATTCGCGAGCTGGAGGAGCGAACAGCGAAGCTTTAAAAGGTAATATGTATTATCTAACTCCGACCGATATGAATAGCTGCGAAAGGAAGTCAATTCATCACCTACATTTAAGTGCTAATTGATTATTCCGCGAAACAATGGGAGAATTAATATGCATCTGAGTTGGATGATATCGGAGGTTTCTCATTGGAGGCTTTAACAGACATATTCGATTCAAAGACGTTGCCCGAGCGGAGATGGAACGTTGCCAGAGGAGATTGGGGGAGCGGGATTGTGAATCTGCGATTATTTCAAGCAGCGCTCAATTCCGAGTTAGTACTAAGCATGAAATAGATTTTTTCTTTCATATTTGCCGCTATTTTTCCTCTCAATCCAGCAGTGGTCGTGAGGGAGGATATTAATTAAATTTGTCGGAGCCGGTGTACAACTGCTAGGGTATTAGGAATGTATGTAAACTCCATGCAGGTGACCTGATATCGATAAATCATAATTTTACGTTTAGAGGTTACATTCTAAGTAAATATCGACCTTATTTTAATAGACATATGGTTATGTATCGCGCGTGCGCAGTTCAGGTCGCGCTCGGGCCGGAGGCCGCCGATAAATCTTTGTCGCCGGGCGCCGTATCACCGGCGACGCCGCTACCTCAGGTTACGAGCCGCGTCATACGGCCAGGGGAGAGGGGGAAGGGGGAGAGGGATGAGAGGAAGAGGGAGAAGGCAGGGGGAGCGGCAATGCCCGACTCACAGACGACAATCGGGAACAAACGGTTTACGCGTTGGTTACAACCGAACCGGGCGCTTGGGAGCTTTACGTCTTTTGTATTACAATAAAGTTGTAAAAGAACACTAAAGTGAAAATCGCCTTGTACTAGGTTCCTGTTACCGATTGTACGATGGACGATGGAGCGGCGAAGGTCACGGGAAATCACGTAAAGCGACAGCGTAAGACACATCGGAGATTGTAGAGGCTTGTATACGTCTAGCATGCGATAGTAACGCCGAATTAACTAACAAATTTTAATGATTCGCTATATAAAACTTAAACAGCTTAAATGTTTGGAGTCATCAAATTAAACAAATGTTTAGTTACCTCGCGACCGGCTCATTAAGATATTGTTTACAAATATCCGGGTTAACAACCAGCTCCTCACTATTAAGTCGTCCGGTTACAATTTACCATTCCGACAGTGCTGGTTACGGCTTAACTCGGCGGTAAACTAATTCGTTCACATAGTTAACAGTTAACTATTATTGATTTTACGTGTTTAGTTGAACCTTTTGTTAGCATCACAAAGTTGCAGCTGGTGCTAAGTATAACGTGACAAATTGCTAAGTTGCTACGATCGCGTGTCTCCCCTGGCCCAAAAGGAGTGCCGCGTGTGTAGGGGGAGGGAGGTCCCGCCGCCGACGGAGCCCTCCCTCATGAATACGATTTGTTTATTTAAATCGATTACATTTATTTCAATATAAAAGTTGAAGGCAGAAGAGAAATCATTTATCCGCGGCTGCGAGAACTTTCACCGTAATCTTAATAAAACTTCTTTGTAACATTTTTCACGCGGGGTAACTTCGCCGCGAACCCCCATTTCTTACCTAATGTTCTACCCGGCCGCCCCTTTTGTTTATTCCGTTCCCTTTTTTTCTGTCAACATGCTTTATTTAATTAAATAGACGTTTTGATTTCTGCACTTAGTTTTAGGTTTTTATTCCTAGTATATTCTGATTTTAATACTTCAAAATTACAGTCGCTGAGGTTCTGTCGGTTGGTTGTAGATTCTATATTTGTTTTATTACAAAACAATTGTTCTTATTTGGTATTTACAACTCACGGTATCCAAGCTAACTTCACATTTTCGCGATCCACCCTGCTAATTAACCATCGAGGCTCTGGCTCCCCACTGGCCCACATTAGAGCCCCTACTATTGGGTGAAGCCCATGTCCAGTTGTGAAAAGTCTATCGACTGATGACGATCATGATAATTTCTCTCAATTTGGTAAAACGCTTGCTGCTGCCGGTAGCGAAATGGTAAACTTTGGTTTAATGTAAACATAAGTAACAAGTAACAGTTGTTACTATTTATATATGTTATACGGGACACTAGTTAATTGATTTGGATTAGATATATACGTCTTTACTGGCTGTAAGTGCAAATGTTGCCGCATCCCTGTTGGAAGGAAGCAATAGCCAGTGAAATTACTAGGATATCTATGATCATGGCATGTCAGAGTGACGCGTACAGTGGCACTATGTATAAGTAATAACTATTACTATTTTAAGCAACTCCATCACATTATCAACCCCTCAAATTGCTTTCATCATCAGATTTTTTTAACCATTTCATCTTACGTTACATACTAACTGACATAGCGAATACATTGTATTTAAAGGCCACAACAGATACCAATGCTCGAGCGAAAGTTTCCCTTTACAAATAAAAAAAAAATAATACTTAACAAAGCACTCCGGGGCTCATGTGAGATCTTTATTTACAGGAGAGAGCTCAAGCGTCCGCGGATCCGTTGGAAGGGTCCGTATCCCGATGGATTTACCCGGGCGGCGCCTGAAAGGGTTCCAGCCTTTGACTACCGTCTTAACGTACGATCGCTCGAGAGCCTCTCGTTTGTATGGAGAGGTGCAGGTAACGGGCGGGCCCCGAGACAGCCGGAAACGTGCTATCATTTTAACAATTTGTTCATGTATAATTTGTTTCTTCATCATCATCAACCCCAAGTCTACTAACATTAGCCTTTGACATTGAACGTTGTCTCGCAAATTCTTCAAACAATGTTCGTGTGTCTGCTTTCTACTCTTAGTAGAACACAAACACTCTCCGCTTTATATCCACTTCAATAAGAACAATATTTGCTCTATCAAAGCTCTAGTACACCAGTTTTTATTACTATATATTCGTATACTAGTAAAACACATAATGTTCCACTATCGATCCCTTTCTTAGCTTATCTTTTGTAATTTGTACATTGTAGACAGGTAATTCTATCATCGCACATATACCATCTTTTGGAAATTGTTGACGTCTTTAGAGAGCCTGAACACATCAAATTTAGTTCCGACGTCAGCGAGCTGCAACAGTGTTACAATGTTGCAACTTGCAACGTTTCCTCAGAAGGTTACAGGACTTTCTTCAAATACTATGTCTATGCTGTCAGTATCGAGACTTGCGTTTTATATATGTATATTCTATGAAATTGTTTGAAAATCTATTACATATGAATTTACAATACCACAAGGTCTGTCCCTTGTTGTATTGTACCACTCAACATAATAACGTTAAATTTATCAAAATTTTCAATGTTCAGGATTAAAACTTATAATTTTATGAGTTGTTGCATCTTGTCGTCTGTCTTGTCACTTGTCATCTGAGGGAACATTTAAATGACGGCCGCTTAGCTAAGTGCTCCTTTGAAATATTAATGTAGCTCGTTACCCGTTGTTTTTTACTTTTTAATTATTTATTTTTGTACGTACGTTTTGTGGGGCACTGCTACTGGTAGTGGCTGTGGATACAGGTAACTATAATATACTGAGGTGACACGTGGGGATAATAATTATAAAAGTGGTGAGTATGGGGTGATGTAGAGTTGGGGTCACATTTAATTGTGTATTTGAGTGAACAAAGAAGACGTTAGATGGGATAAGATGCTGGGTAGGCGAGCAGCTTTGGCTTTTGGACAGTAAATAGTTTATGCTCTGTCCCCGGGGCCGGCTCCAATTAATGTACGGGCTTTATGTCGTTTTTATGACGCGCGTATAATGTTATAAAAGACGTATACTCGTTATATTGAAATGTCAATATCCGGGCCTTTATATGCAGGAATGAGATAGCAAAGCAATTTCGGACATACGTAAATTAAATGTTATTGTAACATTAAACCCTGCAAATTAAGCTTGTCTTTGCCGTATAGTTTAAAGTTAAAATTATCATAATACATATGAATATATTAAAAGTCCAATTAAATGCGAGGGAATTGCAAAAGTGGTGAACATTTCAGCGTTCAAGCGTGGTAGGGAAGTAAATATTTAAAAGGCAACGTGAATGAGTTTAAATACACAAATTGCAAATTGACATGTGACCTGCTGAATGAAACGTCTGCTGCTTTAGAACCTGTGTTCAGCTCATTCTCCTCAAATTGTAGAGTGTACATTTTTTTAGGCTATCTCAGTATGGTTAAGACTTTGCGATTATACTTGTACAAGTCTGAGCTGAGCGACTCCCGCGCAAGTTCCGACATGTTGCGACTTGTTAATATTTATTGGTCCTTCTACGAGGTCTTTAATCCATGAATTTAGTTTCACGAGGTTTTAATACACTTAGTTTAGTTTTTTTTTAATCATTCGTTCTTCTCCGTATTGTGGGTTACTTTATTATTTCCAATCTTTCTTTATACTTTTCCAAAATTCTTCTTCCTTTCCACTCCATAATTCTTTCTTTCATTCTTTATTCTTTCTACCATGCATCGCCTCTCGTTTTCAAAACCGCCTCATCTTTGCAGTTTTATTCTATTACTAGTGCTATTTTTTATGTTTACTTTTACATTTCTCTATCCTATTTAATTATATGTTCCATACACATTCCATTTCTTTTATATTTTACATTTTCCGTTTCTGCTATTTATTTTCTATACCTTTACATGTTTTCCTTGTTCAATGTAATACATTTCCATTTCTTACTTGTACTATTGCTAGACGGTTTTATTTTATAACCTCTTCTATGACTCTCGTCGTCACTCATCGGAGAACTTAGTTTAATTTAAGCTAGTTTTGATTTCGTTAATTTGTATTGTGTCGATATTACTACCCCTGTGAGCTCGCGAGTGGGTATCGGTTAATAGGGTATTGCGCGGGTGAGGGCGGGTCGCCGGCGACAGTTCACGCGGGGCTGCACCCTTCTTGCACCCCCGCCCCCTCACTGCACCCCTGGCCCCGATAACCCCCGATGCACATTGATCGCGTTTCCGTGCGTGAAATGCTCCACTGCCGTTTGTGCAGACGCAGGGTTGCATCCATATTACAGAAATTCATATGTATATTTTAATTGTACTATAGTAAAATGTGGTGAACTGACCGCCAACCTTTACTAGTCGGAGAGGCACGAAAAGAAGAAGATAATCATTACTGTATATCAGTGAACTCGATTAGGTGATGAGGTTATAGGGTGAAGGTTCTCGTCTTTAACCAAATCCTCTTCGGCACGAGATTAAGTATATTCTAGCGCTTATTTCTATTAGGCATATGCATCTTTAGTACCAATAGTTTTGTAGTTAATACTTATTGTTGTCATCGATTGATTACTACAAGGAGGTGTTTCTGCTTATAATGAAGATTTGCTAAACTATTTTAGCAGGTGTTATACATTGTTAATTTACGCCAATTAGATTTAAATTCGCCGTAGCTTAAGTCCACAGGGAACTTCGTTAAACCCGAATTACCATCACGCTCCGCAATCAATATTCATATAATTTGTTAGCACAACACCGCGCGCTGCCTGTATGTGTGTTTGTATGTGAGTACATTATACAGAACCCGGATAAGGGCGTAGTTAGCATAAATGTAAGGCAATTGAATCGGAGCGGCGGGTAGGTACAGGTCGAGCCCAGAAACAGGTAAACCAGGCGTTTTTATCATCACATTACATCACATATATCATTTATGTAAACTGTAAATAGTACAGGACCCAAATGGGAACCCTGTGGTTTACCGGATGGTGCAGGAAGATAGAGTAACCTTTAAGACAGACCAAGTTTCGTTACGTATATAGAAATCCATCTACATTATAAACTATTAACTATATATGACGTATACATCCGTCACGTCATAATAAATTAGATTAAATTTTAGCTTACGCTTCTCTTGATGTAAACTTCGCTGTGAAAGTATGAGGCAGTGCCAGTATTTGGTACGGAAGCAGTAAACTTACTGCGGCGGAAGTCTCTGTATGTTGAAACAAAAAAAAAGTAAACTCACCACGAAACTGGACCGCAAAAGTTTCGCAACAAAAATGACGGCGTTGTGAAATGTTGAGTAAAATTTTGACTGTTTTTATACTACTAAGGTTGTTTTTTGAAGAAAATGAGAGATGGCCTCATTGAATAATTCATTTCGATGTATAACAAATGTGTGCTGAGTATTGTGCGAAGTAGAAATGTTTGCAAACTGTGCCTGTTACTGTAACAATATTTAACAAAAAAATTCGATTGACCCCGACGTGATTTGAACACGCAACCTTCTGATCTGGAGTCAGACGCGCTACCGTTGCGCCACGGAGTCGATGCTAACTTCATTGAAATACTCTAACTGCATTTGTTCACAGATTGGCAACAAGCTAACAATTGATATGTTTACACAATCCTCCAAACAATCTTTATTGTTATCATGACATCAAGATCCGAGAGGACCAGCTCATTAATAATGGTTTAAGACATTGTGTTAAAGTTACTTTTTATATCACGGCAATAGTAAACAAACATACTACCTGCATGATGGTAAGCAGTTACTACAGCGTATAGAATAAAGAACCTTATCACACTCTGAAGGATTCCATTCTGCAGCTCCTTGGGAAAGCTTCAGCAGGGAGTTCATTCCATAACTTAATTGTTCTTTGGAAAAAATTCCTCTACATCCAAATCTGTTGTCACATTACGATTCTGAAGTACGGTGGATAGTAAAATATGGCTCTTTAGCAAAACTATCCTGGACGGGTACTGCGGAATTGGACGATCACTTTCCATCACGTGAACTGTTCATTTGTTAACTCACTTTCATATAAAATAAGGCGAATATTATTCCTAACTTGCGAACAGAATCTAAACTTATATGTTATCCTAGATTCCATGCTGAGGATGTTTACCAGTTTCTGTTGCGAAGCAAAATGCACTTTCCGAATGTAAACATGTTATTTTCATTTTTAATGTTATGTATTAAAGAAAACGCTGAAGGGCTTCAGGATAGCATCGTTTTCAGGTAAAAGTTCTTAGAATTCAGCACAGTGTTGAACAGCGTCTGCAGTTTAGCTCAGCAACTCATAACGAAGAGCCAAAAGATCAACTCATAGCGGCAATTTTTCAATGTATTTTTTCATTATTAATTAGTTCCGTGTGTTATAATTACGTATATAGTTTAAATATTATTTTATTACTTATATAGCGCTTGTTAGTGACGATATTGTATGAGTAGACTTCATTTGAGTTCATCAGAATCCTCATTATTTACATTGAGTGGGTGTTGGGGTTAATTTAATATTTAAGGAAAGGATGTCTATGATACATTTTTAGTATAAATTTAGAAGACAGGGGTTCCCCTTGCACCCTCCATTAATATATTTAGGCAGGGTCTCGGTAATGATCGCACTGAGGTATAAAACCAACAGGCTCGTTAATACGAGAGTTAATCTAGACCGTAGCGAGTCTTGACTTAACGAGATCACGTACAAAGCACATTGTCTCAATGACATAATTAAGCCTCTCGACTTATATTCCGAACGAGCCCCGGCCCGCTCGAGGAGTGGAGGAGTCGAGGAGTTGAGGAGTGGAGTCGCGTCTCTCTCGGCGAGGTGCACTCTGCTTATGGTAATGGTGACCTCGTTAACATAATCCATTCGCACCTCGTGTACCTATAACGCGAACAAATATCCGATATTAATATATATGTATAAATTTGTAATTTATTCTGTATATATATTAAACATCCATCCACCACAATATATGTCCTCACCAAATATTGATTGGTAGAGTATACTCATAGGCATTAAGCTCGCTTATATTTTTCTAGAGCAGAACTATTATATTATTCCTCTTCCAGAATTGTTTTTTGGATTCCTGTCTGTCTGTTCATAATATATAAAGTTGTATGTGCTTGAATATGGTATATGATTCTCAGGTTATTATACAAGTGGCTGCGTGTAGGAGCTCGCGGCTGGCTGCGGCTGGCGGCGGCTGTATCCGGAGTCACGTCCCCTCCTTAATTATTAAGAGGGCGCCTCCGTAGACCTGTGACGCTTTGTTCGGCTGATTATAGCAGTATAACACCCGTTGCATGACAAGTGCGGGTAATCTAAGAACTCTCTCTCGTTATAGTAACCAACTGCTGCTGGGAAGGAGACGCGACCGACTGACGCAAACTATTCCTTGTAGACACTGAACGGTTCTGTTCCTCCAGCTGTTTCCTGCGACCTTCATCAGATCATCGGTTTACTCGCATCTCAATACAGCCCTATGGTCAGTTCTTCATGTGATTTGTTCTACCCATCGCAACTTAAGTATAGTAAGTCCTTGTCTGATGTCTATTTGTTGTGTAGATCATCGAGACCAGTGCCCATCGGTGGATGTTATCGGGCTGATATCAATAACAACTGAACTCGACTTAATCCTACTGAAATAGGTATTAAGTGCTTCATAGAAGGTTGTACTCCTCTACTGACTGATTGTCTTAAAGACGCTGGAGGTGATGAGGCCGGCGCTGCTTTGGAACAGTTATCGCGCTGAATGAGTTACCTGCAGCCGCAGAAAGTTCATTAATTAACTCGCTAACGCTAAAAGCCGCTATTGCCGATAATTGGTCGCGTTTCCCTCCCCCCTTCTCTTCTCTCCCCCCTCTCTCCCTCGCGCTTTGGTAATGTACGTTCTACGTGATCTCGTTAACTTAATCGTAACTCCATTCCTAACGATCGGAAAAGTAAATTTATTGCAGCAACCTTTTCGGTTTATTATGTAATCTACTTGTTTATTACAATACTAACGTCCTTAAATGTTGAATATTTTAAGACCTCGAGGTAACGTGACCTCCTTACCTACGACAATGGACTGGTAAAGTATTTAAATGTGAAGGATCCCTTACTGTAATTGTATAAATTTTTTTAGTAATACACGTTATTTGCACACTAACTAGTGACGAAACTAAACGCTACCTTTCTGCCTGCAACTGACACCCTAGGAGAGTAACTAATTATGTATATAGTGCAATAAGAACAAGTGTATTTCTATTATTATACAACGAAGGGACTCAATGATTATTTTCTTTTATTCCTGTACATGTTCATTTATTATTACAATTTCAGTTAACGTCTTAAAGCCTTAGTAGATTAGTTAAAACATTAAGTTCTTCCAAATTTAATGAAGTTCAAATTATATTCTTCATGTACTACTTATTTTATATACCCTCTTATTTTTTCACTATTGTAGACAAATGTGCTGCTGGTTGATACTATACAAAGATGCTCCAATTTATGTTATATAATTATATTTTGTTATTACTTTGTATATAATAATCTTTTATATTGATTGTAGTAAAGTAATCTTGAAGATTTATTTTTAAAAAATCAGTTCGTTTCAGTCCCTTACCCCTTTGGTTGGTGCCGTTGGAGTGGAGAGTAACGCGCCCTCACACCGGAGGTCACGGGCCGCCGTTCAAAGTCATAAAGTACAATGTGTGCGGTAATAAAAGTCAACGCATACAGCGGCGGAGACCGAGGGGGTGAGAGGGAGGGGGAGGGGCGAGAGGGGAAGGGAGAGGAGGGAGAGAGAGGAGAGCGGATACAATGAAATGCAGTGCTAATGATATCCGGTACTACAACGTGAGCGCGGCGCTGGTGTACTGTATCCGTTTATTTTTTTTAAATGCACCATAAATCAGTTTAAAATACATAGCATTTTTTCATCTTCATGAAAATTTACGGTTTTTTTATTTTTTTGTATGGGAAATTCCATATAATTTAAGTGTTAAGATCACGATCTCGCTCTCTCAAATATTTCTAAGTGATTCGGCGCCGGGAGCTCACGTGCTCGGTGTATCGGGATACAAGTGAAAACCCCGGGCTGCGTATTATATATTAAACTCTCTATTCCCGGGAACAGGGCCCGCGGTCCGGCGGACCCCTGCAGACCCCCGCGGCTCGATAATTCTTCACCCTGGCATTTTCAAAATCTCCCGCAGACAGCGAAGAAATGTTCCAACATTGAAATATTTTGACACATTTGAAAAATGTTAAATTCAAAATTTAATCAGACTGGCGCTTTATTGTGTGTGTCACTTAATATCAAGTGGACGAGTTACGTCTTAGAAAACAAAATAAAATTTTCAGACCATATTCTCACCCTCGACCACAATAACGAAAATCAGAGCTTCATCGGTCCCAGTGCTATATATAAACTATATTATAAAGGAGTGGAGAAGGCTTAAGGAACGGGATGATAGGAAGATTTAGGAGATAAAGAGGGAAAGAGGTAACTGAAAAAATATTTATTTTCGGTATGAAAACTTTATGGAAGCGACAAAGTGCGTCGATTGGCGGTTTAAGGCCGAGCGGCAATTTGCGGCGGAAGCGTGGGCCCGCTGATGCATCCCCTTCCTACCCCGCTAGCACTCTCCTCCCCTCCTCCTCATCCTCCGCTGGCACACTCACCTACCCCCTCCCCCCTCGCCCAGGAAACGATCCCCCGCCGATTTAAACGAGAGCAGTGTCCGTGTTCATTTGTAATATACATTTAAACGAACAATCGCTCGCACGGCGCGTGGGCGATATGATATTAATCATATCACTCGCAGGGGACCGCTCACCGACAATCAAAAGGGAGTGCTCGATTTATTTGTACTATCATTTTGGTTCTCTTTAATGTATTATTACTCTTCAGGGATGATCTTTTATAAACTCTACAGAACAATTCATTAGGACTTGTTTGTGAAGAGATGAAACATTGTTTATTGACCGATCTCAAGTGAAGTCGTAGTGATATTATCGTTAATTACTGTTAATCGCAATATAAAATCGAATTAAATTAATTATAAGTTATCGATCAGGTAATTATGTACCTGTAATCAAATACTCTGGTCACCGATCTGTTCGCATTAATATGTTATATGAACATAATGTCGATACGTAATCGCCTACCGACGCTTCGCAAAAGGCATTTATATATATATAATATAGTCCATGGGAAAACATATAATAAGTAATAAGTAATATGTCAAATCGCGTGGCTGTAAACATTAAGAAAATCACGAGGATTGTTTACATTATATGCTATAGACGCGTATGACGTAAGCTGTAACAATCACCACCAGTACAGTAACGCTGTTACCAATAATGCAATGTGCCAGAATTGCGCCTGTTACCCTCCTCCTACTCCTCTCCCGTCTCCCTCGTCCCTACAGTGAGGACATTTTTATGGCAAGCGCGAGCGGCATTCTAATTCCCGGACGATAAATCCCTTCCCCTCTTTATTGCGATATCGTAAACGCGTCCCGTAACTTGACGCGGAAAGTTGTACGTGCACCAAAACCTCGCCTGCAACAGGAATATACAAACAGGTTATTAGTTGGTGGTGTACTAACTGACACATGAATTGAACAATTCATTGGTGCAAACCGGATTCGAATCTGGTACCTTCGAAGTGGAAGGCAGGCGTTCAAACCACTAAGCTTTCACGGCTTAGAACACTTTGCTTTTGTCCCGGTGGAAATTTTCCAAAGATTAAAAGAGGAACTCAGAGTTAGGAAGGATTTATACCAATAAGACCCCGTGGCCATCCTCAGTACAATGCGGAAGGTCTCAGGATCTCACCGGTGCCTGAATTGCTGCTGAGCACATCCCATGGAGAGCTGTTACCGTCTCCGTCATAGACAGTATGTGCCAGTGATGATCCCCTTCAAAGCCCGAAATTGGACACTCATTTAGTCTCCTTCTACGATCGGCAGGGTTTATCTTAGTCCTATTCTTGATAGCCCGAGATTACAGGGCTGAGGGCTGGCCCCCTGTCCCTCCAATAAACAGCACCACATACCAAAGCTCTTGTTCTGTTTAAGACTCATGCTGCGAAGGTCGAGAAGACCTTCCCTTCTTCCGATCAATGAGAAATTGTTGACGTAACTTTGGATACGGTTTGTTGAAAGCTAAGTTTCTAGCAGGAGGGGAAGCCCGGCCAGCTGTCAGCTCCACCTCCAAATGATTACATGTAATTGTGACTATTGTCATACATAAGTTAATGCAAGTTGATTACTTGCTTGTTCTCGAAGTCGTTGAGTCGTAATTTTTAACAGCGATTTACTTTCTCGATTTTCCTTCCCGTGCTCCAGCGGGAGAACCGTAAGTCACTTCACCTGCCTTCTCCTCCCTCCCTCTCCCCCTCTCCACCTCCGCTCGCCAACTTGCCAGCTTGACGTTAATGAAATCTCTACTTAGTTCCGTTTCAAATTACTTCCCCGGCATGTAACCAGAATCCATTACTCCTCCGCCAAGTTAAAAATTTCTTTATCCCTGTTCCCAGTGCTCCCTGATTTTATTGCTTCCCCGAAGAATACTTGAAACAAAGGATATTAAGTTATCCGATGCTAGTTCAACGGCACTTTGCAAAGTGGAAATATAAATTTAACTTGAGTTAGGAGAGATTCTTTGACGGCGTTGATTTGTGATTGCGTCGGTGACTTCACCGTGATTAACCACTTTGTGCAATTCCTCCTTAAACTGTCATTGAAGTGTATTAAACAACACATTTATTAGTAAATAGATTCTACCGAAAGGTAGGAGTTAGTTGATAAAGACTGTTCCAGATCAGGTAGACCGGGAGCTCAGTGGCCCGGACTCAACCAAGCGACGGCGGCGGGTGAGGACGCATATATTAATATTTCAGAATTTAGCCCGACGCCGCAGAAAGAGTGATTCGCGAAAAGCAATTTCACAGGTCACCGATATTTTCAATTTTCGTTGTCATTTTTTTTTAATTTACTTCAAAATATATGAAAATACAACAAAGAGCGAAATGTTGTATTCTTTTTTTTTTCATTTTCCACGTACATTACTCGCTGTAGCAATTGAGATAGCGGATAATCATACAAGAGGGAAACGTTAAGCTGCGCCCGTTAACCTGGTTAGGAATTACATTGTTAACGTTTTTAGGTTAAGATTACGATAGAGGTGAAGACGACAAAGAGGATGCGGTGTGTCAGCTACTATACTTTGGATCTTATAACTGGATTAACTGCACCTCAACAATGTTGGGTTTTAGATCGGCAATGAGATGGTGGTAATAGAATAAGTAAGGGTGCTCGAAGTACCGACCGAACGAAATATTAACAGACCATATTTTCCCACCTTATTATAACTAAGTAATTTTAGATGTATGTCGCAAGTTATGGACGAGAATGCATGGACTGTGAGTTGGAGATGTATAAGAAGATAAAAGTCTAAAAGTTGCCGCATGTTTATGAAATATGGCAGGAAAATAATGAAGGACGTATTAAAAAAATTAAACCTATAAAGGAAAAAGTAGAGAAATAAGAAATGAATTAGAATGTAAAGAAATATAAAGAGAGTAAAGAGCAAATGTTATAAAGTTTGAGAAAGATAAATGAAAAATGAAAAGAAAGAATGAATGATATAAATGCAACGATTTTGGTATGTGAGGGCGATGTATGGAAAAAGACAATGAGACATGTAACGAAGAGTTAAGAGATAATGCGAAGTATGAATGAGAGAAATTAGAGAAAGAAGTAAGCAAACGATTAAAGAGCAAATAAATGGAAGACAAAGATGAACGCTTAAATAAAAAGCATCATAACTTTAGCATTATTTTTTTTATAATTGCAAACAGCTCGCCTGCAGCTGCAGCGCGCTGCACTGACATCTGCATGAATATGGAAAGGGTTTACAATTTTCTTTTATTTAATTTGGTGTGCGGGGAGGCCGCGCGCCGCTTTTACTGGACCTTTGAATATAAAACGCGAAATTAATTTCCCGTCCGCCGGAAACGGGTATATTTCAGCATGAAACTTTGAATTCACCCCCCGCCAACCCCCTTTGAATATTTGAATGCTGCGCCGCCGTTTCAGGTGCCTTTTTTTTATTACTTTTCAAAACTGGAGTTATATCTTGCCGAATCCCTTTTTTAATAAGTTCCTGATGAGTGACAGAACCCGGCGGGATATTACTTATGTATTTTACTTCAGCAATTTGAATTTCATTGCACCGGACGTGGTAACACGCCTGGGGATTTAGAAAGATTTTAAGTGTTATCCGATAGGAAAACAGATTAATAAATTATACTAAAGCGATCACTCCGTTTTTGGTGAGTGGTTGACACTCGTATCATTTGACGGGCGAGGAACGAAATGAAAATTAGAATCGTTTGAGTGAACAAGCGGGCAAATGAGCGCTGTTTAACATTAAATTACCTTGTTTTCCGCCAATCGTGTTTCAAAGGAGGCCCCATTTAGCTGATTGCGCGACGGGAGCCGATATTTTATTTATTTATTTATTTACCTCCGCCTTTCGCTTGTTATGTTTCAAATTACATCCCCTTTGTACTCAATAAAGGCTCGTTAGGCGTATTTGTACACACAAACAGAACGCTACACTCGCGTCGCGACGGTACCGTTTACGGAAAGTGGCTCAACTGGGATATTATATTTTAAACATACAGACAAGTTTAATATATTTAAGTACCAGCAGGTTATAGTGATAGTAATGTAAACTATCGAGTCAGTTCCAGTTGTTGGAAAGTAGTATGCAAACGCTAATCGCACTCAGAGGCTCGGCCGTTCCTTGCGCGGATCCGCTGCCTGCTTTTAATATATAGTCTAAGCAATAAAACGTTTTATCGCGAGTCAGTGTTGCAATATAGTAGCGAGGATTTGCAAATTTAAAAATGCACAGAGAGAGTTGCAAGCTGGCGTAACTGAAAAATTATTTTAATATGTCGGCGGTGTTGCCGCGCTCCAATAATTTTTATTTCCTCACAAACCTCGCCTAGGTAATGTTGTTTCCTTATCTCGTGTCCGCTCTGCAACCTCCACACCCCCACCCTTTTCCTCCACCGCTTGCATACAATCCCTCTAATTTCAACACTCAACTCGCGGTGAAACAAGACCAAGATTTTTCCAAATTAGTTCTAAAGTGTGAACATCCGATCTAATCACTTCCTTTATCAATGTATGAGATATGCTCTATATAAGGTTTTTTTATGCTATGAAAAGTCTGGTAAGTTTACAATCTCTTACTTTTCCTTCTTTTTCCCTATTTTCATATCATCTTTACTACTTCACAATATCTTATTAACGATACGCAGGTTGCTAATACTAATAGACTAATCATTATTAAAAAGAAGGCTGGTTTTTCATTCGGCAACAGGAAGAAAGAAATTATCACCTGTTAATAAGTGACACCGCTCGCAACAACTTCAAGGTTTGCTTTATATATTGATAATAATATAACAGTAATTTCACTGTCGATAAGCACTCTACAGTAAACAGTAATGTTTATATATTACTATATGAAAGTAGAAATAGGAGGACTCTGTTTGCGAGGAATTATTTTTTAATGTTAACAGTCACGTAATTTGTGTCTTAAAGCAGAAAATTAGTTGATGTTATACTAATTGCATATTGATTAAACAATTCATTAGTGCAGGCTTGATTCGAATCTTACACCTTCGACGTTTAAGAGGGGATGGGGGTGTTGCTGAGGGTGAGCTTTTCAATTTTGAGTTATAAAGCGCCAGCGGCATACTAGCTGAGTGAATTAGTGCACAGAGCACACATCCCGTTAAACAAAGCCGTTATCCAGCTTCCGAAGAAAGCACAGCTTGAACACACACAATTACATTATATTGTAAAGTTTAGTATTAAAATTGTTAAAAAGATTACTCCAGCGCTGAAGCACTAAAAGCAAAGGATAAAACTAACACAAACCTTACTTTAACTACTAAATTAATCACTTATAACTATCTAGGTAATAGAAAATAATCTTTACACCTAACATCAGATTAGATCTATTTTGAATACTAAAGGATTTATAGTGAATCTGATGAAGGTAACTGGAAAACAATATATAAAACGTACTAAGATCAACGGAAGTATTGTGATTTAAGTAGTAATGTTAAGGTAAAAAAAAAAACCTTACAAACCACGACCGCTGGTTTCGTAGCAGCAGAGATCAACTCGGCTTCGAACCCGGTACTGAGGATAAATCAAGGCACTTAGACCCAATCAAAGTAAATTTAGTACTTAACATAGAAATCCTCAAACACCACCGCAGATCTAGTTCCTGTTTGAAAGGTGCTGTGTGCTAGTAAAATTACTGAAGTAACTAGACTTCTTTTTATACCTAACACTTGCTATACGGTATATATTATTTTAAACAGAGCTACGTTATGGACAAGTGTTAGTACTTATATACTTGTCTAGTCATCAGTTCGAATAAATAATAGTATATTAGTAAGATATCTTACTGTTACAGTAATGAGAATGAAAAGAGAGAGAGGATTGAGGAAGGGGTGAGATCATTATACAATAGTTCAGATTATGATCTAAATCGAGCGATCAAAGATTTATATATCATTTATTAGTCAAATTGTTATATAAAGCTGAGGTTTTTTCCAATGAACAGTTGTCTAATGAATTATTTATTAATGTATTACATAGGTATATAAGCTATATCCTCAGCAGGAGCTAAACAATCCTTGCAGTATGATGTGGGGAGAGAGCGGCCGCGTACCTTATAGGAAGTAGTTCAAACTGATCTCCAGTTCGTGGAGCGACGCTCCATTATCCCGAACTAACTCCTTAAGCCAGGGGCGTCTGCTGAGAGCGCTTAAGAAGTAAATTTCAGCGAAGCACTCCCGAATATGCAAATTAACCCCCTCTCAACCCCTCACCCCTTACTATGCTATGCCTCCCCTTAATGTCACTCGCTCACCGTCTGCCGTAAAAAAGAATGAGTACATTCAAATTCAGTTGGGCTCAGGGAGATCGTTCTGCTTATGAAATATGTTAGGGGTTTAGAATAATGTCGGAGATTATCCGACACGTTGTCTACACGGAACATATTTACGAGTGATTTACAACACTCCCCTGTAATGTACATGAATTATTTTGAATGTACCACCAAGTACTATTATACAAAATGTGTTCCAGTTTGAAGGGTGCTGAAGCTAGTGATATTACTGCGGTAACAATACTTAAGCCTACGCTTCACGACGAGCGCAATGTGGTGTTATATGTACCATATTAAGCAGCGGTAAGTTATGGACAAGCGTTTCATTTACGTCGCTAATTCAATAAATATCGATCTTCAACTGCACGGTACTGTAGCTAAAATTACTGTGGTAATTAGATTTGAAATATCTCAAAGGTTGTTATGGAAGAATAGGGAGATTGTTTCAGATTTCTAATGTCTTGACCTGAAGTTGCTTGCTTTTAACTTGGTGAATTTATATGAACTTGATGGAGTAATGGGTGAGCGGTCACATTCAAACTGTTCTTGCGATGTGTGTGATCAACTGGATTTATTGTTTAGTAACGAATGAATTTGAGTAATTTCGTTTCAATTCTACAAGGCGATGAGTTGAGTAAAGCGTTCACCTGATGTTAAGTGATACACTTGCCCGTAATACACAACACTAAACAGCACTCGCCGCTTTGAAAGTTGTTAAGTCCCGTTACCTCAATAATCTCTCAACCAGAATATGTGCGCCAGTTCCAATAGTTTCTGAAGAAGATTAACAATAGTTAAATCTATTAAATCGTATATAAGATATCCCGCAAACATACGACAACTTATTGTTACTTAACAACTAACTTATCAAGTGTGTAATACCTTCGCATAAACAGTTGGAACACACGCCAATACATTCGGGTACGTTGATACAAACTTTAGCGGAACTCTTCTGAAGCTGGTGCTTCGGATCACTTGGGTCACAGGTCTATTAATCCATTAATGTGCTGAACGGCTGCCGCACGAAACCTGCAGGGGAGAGGCGAGTAGAAGTGGGGGGAGCGAGGGGAGGGGACAGTCTCTACGATACTGTTGTATTAGATTATCAAATTGATATCAGCGCCTGTGCTAGATACGGCCGAAGTACTCACTCTTAATATTGCAATATATCAATATAGGATATATATCGGTATATAGATTTTGTGTCAACTTCCGGTTGGTCGGAACCGGAAGTATATTAATAAAATATAGTTTTACGATGAATTTTGATAAGTAAATATTCAATGCGATATATCGGCGCGATACATGATTCGCGACAATTAAAAAGAATCACTTTAGTTAAATAAGTCAAACAATCGATCAAGAAAACATCTTTTATCTGTTTGGAATCGATTGTAACTTGTAATTACTCAAGTCATGGTTCAATATCACTCCTTGTAATGTAAAGCAACACGTGTTTAATAACACCATGTGTTATTTCAAAACCTAACCTAAAAATATAAACCGGTTTTTGCAACCATCACTATTAATACGGCCGCTCCACCGACGGAACAACTTTTAAAAAACACTTCTGTATCGCTTCCGACGACAGATACATCGTGCTGATGTTGATTTTTTATTTATTCTATTCATTTAATATGTCTTCTCACCCAACATATATTTGTATATGTAGTCAGAGGCGATACAGAAATGTTTTTAAAAATTATGACGTCAGTATCACGGTTACTTCCATCATGATGACTCATGTTGAAAGAAGACTACAAATAGAATCTGTTCTCTTTGTATTTGTATTTCAGAGGTCCGTACTGTTCGACGGCTAGATAACGAATGCGGTTCCGTCGGTGGAGCGGCCGTATTTATAGTGATGGCTGCAAAAACCGGTTTATATTTTTAGGTTAGATTTTGAAATAACACGTGGTGTTATTAACCACGTGTTGCTTTACATTACAAGGAGTGATTTTGAACAAAGACTTGAGTAATTACAAGTTACAATCGATTCCAAACAGATAAAAGATGCTTTCTTGATTGTTTGACTAATTTAACTAAAGTGATTCTCTTTAATTGTTGCGAATCATCTATCGCGCCGATATATAATATTTTTTTTGGCGGGGTTTAAGGGATCCTATATAACAACTCATGAGATACAGTGCCTGGTAACCAACAAAGAAGACTTTCTCTCTCGTTCCTCACCAATCCATGCGAGGGTAATGATCTAAATCCCTTTACTATTAAGAAAGGTTTATGTCCAACAGTGGACGTTTACTGGCTGATGATAATTATGATATATAAATATATATTTACTACAACTAAATTATGTGAATATCTTCAAAATATTTGCAGATTGTTTAAACATATCTGATGAGTGATGATCACAGTCGTCGCCATAAGGTAATTATTTAAACAATACATATTTATAAAGCGAGGACATTAGGACAAAGGAATAAAGAGAAGATATAAAATAGGAAAAGTAAGGATGCAAAGTAGAGGAAAGATGGTATGGTTTCGAAAGGAAGATTGAAATATGGAAAGGATAATTAGGTTATAAAGTTAGAGACAAAAAAAGAATATAACCATGAGTAAGTGTACAACAATATAAATAATAATAAGGGTACCGTTCTGAAGCAATATCTCTATTTTTAACATAAGTTTAATATTGTTGCGTGTAAATATATACAGATGGCAACACTGACCGGAGCCGTTATTCAATTCCACGAGCTAATTTAGTTAGCGAGCTGTGAAATTTACGAACCGCCCCAAGCAGGCAGGTTACCCTTGTAAGGGATGATCCTCCCTAATTACTTATCAATATTTACATACAAATTGTAATAAATATATATAAGTAAATTAGACTTATCGTTAGAAGTTGTAAAATGTTTTGAAGGCATGTGTAATAATGAAAAACATAAGTTATTAAT
>DWLS01001065.1:0-24053 GCA_018246255.1 Pachliopta kotzebuea | reverse complement strand
TATAATATATTTCAGGCAAATAAACAACTTTTGAGATATAAGCGAATTTTTGTCAGTTGTCATTGACACTTAGTGTACGTAACGTATATTTTTTTTATAGCAATCATTTAAAAAAGTGGATACAAGAAGACAATCCTTAATTTTAAATTAAATTTGCTTTGTTTATACTTTATTTAGTAAAACTACTTGATTTTAAATATAACTTAATGCCACACGTGAATCACTTGTCTATGAATGTGACTGACGTCCGGAGCAAAACCGTTGTCTATATTATAATTTTAGCATGACAACGAGAACACCGCCAGTTTATTTTAATAAAACCCAGTATTAATAGTCAATGTATTTTATATTAAACAACAAAAACGAATATAAAGTTGAAGACTGAAACGACCACAACTGTTCTACTAAGAGTTTAACGATAAGGAACAAAATACCTTTAATAAAATTTTGTAGATTATATTAAAATGTATCTACGTCAATGTCTCAAATTTATATTATTAAAGTAAGAAAACTGGCTAAACTTTCCAATATGGACCATCGATTTAAATGCCCATATTTTTTTTTGTAAATCGTACTCACTAAAAGAAAGCATTTTGCAAAGTTTTTGGTTGCGCAAACTCACGGGTTATGAGATATGTTTTTTTTACTTTTCATATAAATTGGCATATAACACGCAAACCTTGAAAAAACCGACACTAATTGAAACGTGAAGTGATAGCATTTCACGTTTCAATTAGTGTCCCTACACTGAGGGCGGTTAGTGACCCGCCAATAGGGTGACGGCCCAATGTTTACTTATTTAATATCCAAAAAGTACTCAAAACCTATTCAGCGCACCCCACTATCCACGTGATCTTGTCTGCCCTACCCCTAGAGTGTATATAAGAGTTCGGGAGGCACGGAGGCGCCGAGCTAGAGCAGTGCCCACCCGCCATAGAGAAGCGCAGGCACCGAGATCGTCGTAGCGGGCGAGGCTGGTCGCCGAGGGCGACCAAAAAGTAGACGCTGCGAAGGCGAGGTCAGGTGCCACGCTATTCTGCGCTAGGGCAGAGGGACTGCTCATCCCGCAGCGCCGGAGCTGCCACGGAGCGGGGAATACGACTTCCCCCTTTTTAACCCCTTCACCTCACTTCCCCGCTACTAACCCCCTCCCTTTCCTCCCATAAGCCCCACACTTTTCTTCATTTAATCTACCTATATCATATATCTATCCGTCCCACCTCCACCAAAACCTCATATATTGATGATCCATATAGAAAAGTTGAACCGGAAAACCATTTGGCAGGTACATTAAAAATTAACATATTAGCTAAAAAATATATGTATTACTCTGAAATACATACTCAGGGTATCACGTATAATTCGAATACTAGTCTGGAAATTAATTAAGGCGCAATCACTTCAAGGTATGTAATGGGACTGTGTTATTTTACATATACCAGCAAATGTGTTACATTTTGTACACATTTTTTAACATAACATATTGTAAAATGTCAGTAGATGCTTAAAACTTTTTACACCAGGCAATATGGAAAAGTTTGGGTCACAAAAACTAATTCGTTTGAGCAAAATATACACACAAATGTAGCAAAAAAATATAAAGAGAGTACTTAACATTTAAGAAAACTCCATTATGGGTCCACATTCGTTGTTTGGTTGATGTTATATATTTTTAAAGCTGTTTTACAAGCCAGCGCCCTTCCCCCTCCCATATATAGTAAATCTACCACTATGGCAAGACTTACTGTTTTCTGGCTATTAACATAGGAGAGCCAGTGTATTCTAAACCAGTGATTATCAAACTTATCTCCTTTACCTCCCCCCTATGGAAATCAATTATTTTTCAGCGCCCTCATTTTTTATACCGCCCTAAAACTTAAAAACCACAATTTAATTATTTTGATTAATAATATTTATATTAAAAGGTTCTGGTGTTTAAACTTACATTCTTAACTAGAAATTTTTACCACTAAGAGCAAATAAAATCCTGCTTTATAATATTAATAATATATTTTAATCAAATTAAAAGAAACAATATAAATATATAATATGTTTCGTTTTTATACTAATCTAATGAGAGGGATAAATTTGATGATTTTTAATAAGTTTGTTGATATCAGGTTCGATTTTACACGAAAACAGTCGTAAGTCGCCAGTCGCCGCCTAGTTGTGGGTTCCAGTGAAATTTAAAATACTATATAAGGTAAATGAGATTACAAATTATACATCGTCCCTCTAACCCACATCAACGCATTTTTTCTAGGCCTCTTAACGCCCCCCTCTATGTTTCAAACGCCCCCAGGGAGGCGTTATTGCCCACTTTAAGAAAGACTGTTCTAGACGAACACGCTTTACCATTTATAACGTAATCGTGACTTAACACCATGACAAATTGAAACCAACTTAAATATAGTTCGTGGTATAAAAAAAATCAAATTAATGAAATAAAAAGTCATAGAAATTTTCCGTATGTATCTTTAATCAAATATATTACGTAACTTTTCACATTATTATTACATTCTAGATTTTTGTTTAACTTGTCGTAAAACTGCAATGTACGATGATATTAAATCATCCATTTTATAACCCAAAGATGTTTCACATAAAATTTTAGTTCCGCGAAGAACATTTCCCATTGTCATGTGAAAGAATGTATTGCCTGAAGACCAGTTAGAAATTTGTGAGAACGGATGTGTTATCAATACGTCCTGAAAAGAAGACAAGCACGAAGATTGAGTTGACATTACAATTTTGTTTATGTTTGATACGGTAGAGCCAACATACATTTAAGAAGGGCACGACATAAGTGAAAGTTACGCAAATAACCTAATACTATTTTTTAAATTTAGACATAAAATACCTACCCGATTTTGTGGATGAATAACACTGACGCCATTTTTGTTAATACCAATTACCACCATTTCGGGAAAAGTTGGATCTGAGGTTTGTTTAACTTCAAAAAATGCAGTACCGAAAGTAGGTAATTGATAAATCTTTTTTAGAAACTGTTCCTTAGCGTCTTCTTCTGACATATTACCAAGTTTTAAATAAGCTGATGTTATCGAAGATTTCCACTGCGAATTCGACTGGATTCTAGTCATATCCATTGGTATAAACTCTTCTAGCATTTGTGTTATTTGAGGTAAAAATGTCTGGTCATCGCCATATCTTGCACGATAGATAAGCGCAGCCATTTCAACTAAATCTTGCTTCGATGTTTTGTGATATCCTCGTAAATACTTAGGTAATTCTTGAGGAAAATAAAATATTTGGTCGGCATTTTTATCTTTGCCGGGTACAGTATTTATCCACATTTTTTTCATAAAGAATATTTGGTAATTCATTTGCAATTGAGTGCCAGCTACAATAAAAATAATAATTAATTTTGTACATTATACCTAATTTCAGGCATAGAGAACAAAACAACAAGGAAAAGCACAAGCAAGAGCAATGTAGTTTTTCTTCCCTAATTATTTTTATAACAACCCGAGTATTAAATATAATATTAATCCAAACCAGGATGGCTATAACCCCCAGATTGTGGATCTGCTAAGCCTATGTTTGACAAAGCTGAAAAAGTTATCAAGAATTTTTACGTTGGCTGTCATAAATATTTATTAGCACCCCGAGAATAGAAACCGCCTAAATAATAATACATCATTTGTACCATCAACTTAATTTTTAAACTCTATTTGAATTTATGTAATAGCCAAACATGGTTGTTAAAAAAATATTATGTTGTTTTGTTGACTTACCTGAACGTACAGGTCGCGATTTTTTCATCCATTCTACAAGTTCATGAATAAAGTCAAAGAAATAGTAATTTTCTGGGACCGAAAATACTTTATCAGCTATTTTTACAAATAAACTGAAACCATCACTGTTTTTCAAATTCAATCGACCAGTTATTTGTTCACAAAGGTCTCTTGCTTTTGTTGATGATTCTACTTCAAATGCTTCGTCTGTATCGTCAGGGAAATAGACTTTATGGTATATTTGCATGCTTCGATGTTGGATAGCTTCCACTTCAACAATATAAGGAGGATACATCCTCGGCCCATGCTTTTGAGTTTTGAACACGCGTTTCAAACAATCTTTGGCTATAGGATGTGGACGTGTTTTAAGAAATTCAACAAGTTCTTTTATTAATGTTTGTCCACATGCAAACACTCCAGTAATTAGCCACATTAATTCCCAACCTCTTTCCTCACTAAGTTGTATACGATTGTTTGTCAATTGCTTCATTATTTGACAATATACTTCATCACGCAGACTGGGATGATTTATAGCAGCCTTAAATATTTCGTCAGTGTATTCAGTAACTGATCTAGGCTTAGGTGCTGGCAAATCTCCCATATATTTTTGGATTCCATAGAAAGCCGTAATAGAATATTTAGAAAGTTTCTCGTCTTCTCCTAGCTTCTTAAGCAAAGGTCGTCTTAATGGTTCTCGACAGTGTGCCCACAATTCGGTTATCATTGATTTTTTTGCTGTATTCAATGTTGATTGTTTTGATAAAGTTACATTGTAATCAGTATTTTCCCTGAAAAATTCTTTAGCGTACTTTTCTAAGGTATGCATTTTCTTTCTTTGAATGGTATTGTATTTTGAGAGAGGTTTTTTGTCAGTATTAACATTGCCTCTTTTAAATACTTCTAAAATTTCATTTGTCGGCAACGTCAAGGTGGGTAATATGTATACTTGTTCTGTAGGAAATAATCCTTCCTGTCCATTACACGAACCATGACCCCACGTAGAATTCATCAATGTTTCACCAGTGCAATCATATAGCAGTGTAATAAGATCTCCCTTTTTATATTGGAGGAACGAAGCTGCATCACTGTAACCTTGAGAGTCCACTTGTGCAATTACGTACATTGAACGTCTTTTTAACCCATCTATTATATATATCATTAATGAACTTAACTCGCTCGCATCTACACTTTGGAAAATAAATTCCTCTTGCTGTACAGTTTTAATGGTAATTTTTCCTACATTATCGTACTCATCAACTTCGTCATAAGCTACATAGGTTATTTCAGGGTAAGAAACTTCAAGCAAAATATGCTCTAGTTGATCTACAATGTACATACCGGTCCAATTAACAGCGATTATGATAACATCTTTATTTATCGAGTCTCCTTTCAATTTTATAGCTTCGAAAAATCTAGAGAAAAGCATTGGCCATTTTAATTTAGCAAATGTCACTATATCTTCTTTACAAAGCAGTGGGTCTACTTTTGATGTTATACTTGGAGATGTTTCGAATGCTTTAGTAACAAGATGTTCCCATTTTGTTAGAGCTACGTCATTAGATTTAATAAACTGATTTGGTATATAATTAACAATCACTTTTCTTAATACATTAGGATCTATCTTTTCACCATGTTCAATATAATGCTGCTGTGCTGCTAACATAGCTAGGTCCTTTTCCGAATTACAACGATATTCACCAAATTTAACACCCTTAGCTACTTGATAATAGATAAGATTAGTTGCTACTGGATCAACAGCAGGATTGTGCCACGGAGTAAATATCTCTTTACGCAAGAACAGTCTCCAAGGTGCACTTTTTTCAGGAGTTCCTTGTTCTTTGGCAAACTGCTCACATTGAGAAATGGCATCCATTATGTGAACGTTTTCATTTCCTAAAGATAAAACGATATCATATAAAGTTATATATAGAGAAAAACCAAAAATATCAGTGAGCCCTATATTGTCAGCTATTTGTTGACATATTTCTTCAGACGTCGTTGCTGAATCGGTCTGTACAGTCTTCATTGATTCATCCATGAGAGTTACAGTTAAAAGTATTGGTTTTTTAGTTTTTGTAGCTTGTAGTTCCAACCAACTCGGTGGTTGAGACCTGGGTCCATTTTTGAAAGTTCTTATAAGTCTTCCTTCGCAATATGGTGCATAACCAGGTGGTCCACTGCGAATAAATGAACGTAAATATTTGACAAATCTCTCTGATGGCGGAAAACAGCCAACGCACAGCGAGAGTAAAATCCAACCACGCGCGTGAGACGATTTTGATGGATTGTTTGTTAGCTGTTTGCACAACTGGCAAAATATTTCATCTCTGGAAAAGAATAAGTAGATATTATACTAATGTTTCCTAATTTAATTTATTTCAAAAGCCCACAATATGCAGGTGTTAAGTAGTAACCATAATTTCCTAAAATACTTACCGTAACTCTTTACGAATAATTCCATGTCCAATTATAAAATGAAACTTCTCCAAGTTTGTGCTCCGCTTTGAATTTAACCAATTGCTGTACATTTCATTAGTGGAGTCATCGTTCATTATGTTTCGAATAAACTCATCATTTAATTTTGCGCGTCTTTTTATCGATTTTTGGATAATTTTATTTGTAGTATGACTATCAGGTTGCAAAAGACTCTGAAAATAATGGACACAAATAATGCACGTACACAAAAAAGTAAAGAAACTTGAAATGTTCGTTGAAATTAAACAACCATAGATTTATTATTACATTGATAAACAAGTTCGAATTATACTTACCTCACGTTATTTTATATCCTTATTAGATTTTGAAGAGTTCTATATATATATATATTTATTTATATTTACATATATTGTTGGCATAAGCAACCATGGAAATTGCTTTATTTAAAAATACCTATTATATATACGTAATACTACATTTTATCGTATACAAAATACCATTTATTCTTTTATTCATCATTTATTTATTGTTGCTTTATAACAATATTCAAAATACAGGGTTAAATTTATAAATACTATTCGCGTACTAAATAAATTAAAAAATACACATACTTCGAATTCTTTACTCTTCTGGAATGCGCGTCCAATAGTATCAGTCAACTTTGTCATTACTGGAACATTGTCAAGTTTATCATCAACGTATTTCGGCTCTGATATATCACCCATGAACCTGAGTATGGTGATCCACAGTGCTTGCGCTGCTACGTTATCTATAGGGGAAGGCAAATCTAATAATGAGTTCTTCAGAGGTTTCCGAGTGTACTGATGACTTGTGTTTCCGTGGAAATATGTTGCAGCAAATTTCCTAAAATTAAATTCATCAAAAGACTCTTCTTCCACTTCTGGCGGAAGCGGTATTATGTTAGCTATCGTTGGTTTGTCCGTTGATGTCTGTAAATAGTAGAAGTTAATGATTATGATATTATAGCGACAGCAATAAATAGATAGCACACGAATAGTATCGCTTATTTGTGAAAACCATTATTTAAGACATTATAAAAATTAAAGGAAAGCAGTTTGTTTATTAAATACTATTTTGTACATAGCAAAAATATTATCTAGGAATATTACAGAAAGTAAGTTACATGTTTAGTAATTTACTTTCCGTGTATTTTGTTCTGTATATCTATGTAATCTATTTATACACACGGTGCTTGGAATATATAATTATAAAAAGAACATTACCATTCCAAATCCAGTACCCCGAACCGTTCCCGCCGGAGTAACCGTATCTTTCAAAAATCCAAATACATCATCTACATATTTATCATCTATTTCTTCCGTGTTCTTTACATTACTTTCGGTTCCAGCATCTTTTGTAATCGACATAGACATCATAAGATCGGTAAACTTCAGTTCGTAATTATTTTCAACGCTTTCGACATCACTATTTTTAGCTAATAACTCATTCTTTTCCATTCGGAGTTGGGATAATTTATGACGAATAATTTCACCCTTCTCTTTAATTAATTTTCTAATTAAATACCCTTTGCAAAGACCTTGTAACTTAGCAAAGAACTTTCTTAAATTGGTGAAAGTTCTTCTTAATTCTCTTGATTTAATGACCGCTTGTAAGCGCAAGTAACCTCTCCTCATAATCAAGTAACGAGTTTTGAATCCCCGGGCACGGAAATGTTTTTGCAAAGTGATCGCAGCCTCACGCATGCGGAGATATCTACGCCGCAGTATAAACCTTCTTGCGTTAGCTTGAGTTTTAATGACACTCCTTGTTACTATTTTATGTCTCATGTCTTCCAGTATAATATCGTGATGATTTTTCAAAAAAACCTTTGTATGTCCATATTTATAGTCTTGATCTTTTAATATTTCGCTGCATATACTTTTAGCTGCCACTTTACAATCACTTTTCTCTGCAGGCGGTATACCGGGTACGATAATGCGATATCGGTTAACAAATTCAAAATATGTATAACGAATCGGGTAACCAGCTTGTCTTATTTTGGCTGTCTCCATTAGGCCAGCATAACGAAGTTGACGGACGCATAAAGCACGATCAAAAATCTTTAATTTAATAATTATTTATTATTACCAACAAAACAAAAATATCGCTCTCTCGAAGCTTTATTATTATTCGAAACAGTTAAATAATTTGATTTAAATATATAAAAGAAAAGGAAATACGAGAAATAAGATTTTGGAAAATAATACGTACCCTAGGTTTTTTAATTTCATTCGGTTTAATGCATCTGACAAAAAATGGATGGCATGCATACAGTGTCTTCATGAGAACCTCTAGAGACGTCTTGAATTGGTGACTAAGGGAGACAGTTTTTCTACTACCACTTTGTGATACCGATTCCATCGGGAAAAAATTCTTCAGAAATTGATTATTAGAGTCTAAGATCATTTCTTTTATGTCGGACGTCAGCATGTCTCTATTCTTGTCGAGGAAACCTACGAATAATATTTTTTAATAAATTATTATGCAATTGAGAACAAATGCTTTCTATTAGAAGAAATATTATTTAAATTAACTTTACCAGTACCTACCTTTGACTTCGTAATATACATCACCAGCAAAATGGCGAACACCGAACCGATGTTCGCGTGTAGATTTTGGAGCAACGTAACATGTATTAGTACTATGGTTACTGTGAAGCTTCGATAATAGAGTTATGTCTGTACCTTTGGGAAACCTGGATTCCTCATCAATAAGCGACAACAAGTTCATTGGTTTTAAACCGATCATATCTAAATTATTTTGATTATCAATATAATTAACATTATTCCAACTTATACCCTCTTTCTCATATTGTTCTTGTTCAATCTTAAAAATATGTCTCACGAAAAATTGTTGCAAATTTTCATTTGCGTAATTAATGCATAACTGTTCGAAACTATTGGAGGCGAAGTTTTCAAATCCAAATATATCTAATATACCTACAGATCCACTAGAAAACTCTTGTCCTTTACGTAACGTTTTGTTAATCGTTTCAACTATGTATACAAAAATGTGTCCATATATAGCTTTTACAAGGGCATCTCTTCCTTCCACTGCAGCAGATGCTGATAATGTGGAAACAACTTTGTCTCCTTGTGCAATTAAAGTTCGTTTTGTTAAAGCATCACACAAATTATTTTTGCTTACCCCAAGTATCGTCGAAATTTTGTTTACGTTAACTGGATCAGCTACTTCAGAAGACTCAATGTTGTTTAAATTGACGGGTTTAAATTTCAAATTTCCTAAATGTAAAATTGCAGCGAGAAGACTGAATACTCCCCAAACCTCATTCTCTGGGAAGTTTAGTACTTTGAACGCTGATCGTATATCGGCAAACTCTAAAGCGTCATTTCGGCCATCACAAGTCAACATATTACCAGAATTTAGGTACACGTAATCAGAAGGACGTCCTAGCTCAAGCTTCTTTTTTTCATCTGCAGACAATCCAGTTACAAGAGAATAAAATATGTGATAGTTCCGTTCACCTTTATTTTGAAAAACAATTCGTGATCGTTCTAAAAGGTACTGGTCTATATTTCCTCCCTCTATGATCCCTTGCTGGTTAAAATAAATATTAATGTATTTTCCAAATCTCGAGGAATTATCATTCTTCACAGTTTTGGCATTACCGAATGCTTCCAAAATAGGATTAGTTTCTTGTATTTGTTGTTCAATCCATGAATGTTTTCCGCTAGCTGCGGCTAAGTACTGCAACAATAACTTTGTGCTCTCAGTTTTCCCAGCACCACTTTCCCCACTGTAAATCAAAAAAGTAATTGGAGGCGGCACTGATGTATTTCACCTTAGATAAATATACTACATTGATATTTATTTTAAGAGCAATTTTGAGGATTGTACTTATCTTAGTGAAGAATATAAATTCTTTATTAGTAATGTCTGATAAGAAATATAACTGGACTATAATTAAGCACAGGTCTATTTTTTTCTTATAACAGAGAGATCGAGATATTATATCTCGTAATTTAAACTATAGACTATTTGACAGAAATTTTTAAGTCTAGATTTATGAGAAAACTTTTTACTTAAATTATACGTAAAAAACACGTTAATTACACGTACCTTATTACAATGCATTGATTTAACGAAGTCTCTAAAAGTTCTCTGTAGGCGTTGTTTCCTATTGCAAAAATGTGAGGTGGCATTTCGCCAATCCCCTTATCTTGGTAAAAATGTATTTGATCCATTGTATATATCGGCAATATTTCGTAAGGATTAATTGCGATTAACATTGTTCCAGTATAAGTCTGAAAATTTGCCAGATTTTTACAATAAGTTAAATGATATTATAACATATTTTCTCTATTATTGTTGGCAAAAAACGAAAGAAGTTTTATTATTTCTACCAACATGAAAATTAAATTTATAAGTACAGTAAACTATGTACTGTAAATACCGACTCCTTAAACACTACACAATTTAGCGCAAAGTTCTAGTGTACTAGAACACAAGCGATTTATTAATGTGTAAAAGTTCTTATGTTGACTATGTCTCAATGAGATAAAAAAAAATTAGGGCTTCCTTAAAAGATAAATTTAATGATTAGTAAAAGGTAATTTGTCATGTAAAAAAATAAATGTAAACATAACATAGAAGCAATAGAGACGGAGATAAAGAAGTAATACAGTGGTAGTACAAGATAAAGTGATAATAAAGCGGAATAACGACAAGTTGGGTTTTATTACCTACTACTTGGAATAAATGTTTTGCATACTATATTGATTTAGAATAATAACACAAAGACTTTATGCCATTACGTCCCAAACAGATTTAAAGTACTTACCCGTCATCTACTATTTCTTCAACGATATAGCAATAAAATTATTAGTCATTAACTTGCCAGTCAGTCATTAAAGTAATGTACCGAGTCAATGATGATATGAATATCACAATGATAAAAACTTGTATTTCTTCACTGTCTTAATAATTAATACAAGAAAAACTACATAAATATTGATGGATTTTCTTACGTATATAAGCTGTCGATTGTAGCGGATATGAAGATTACGAAGAATTGTTTGCTCCTGAAGTTCTCCTAACGTGATCATGTCTTCCACGCTCTCGACAGAGGTAGCATGTAAAGGTTTAATAACTTTATTCACTGATGTAGTAAATACTTTACCACTATCATCTTCTACTTGTATTAAATCACCGGAACTGTTAATTATTCTAACAGCAATTGGAATATCAAATTCTGATTTGCCATCTGGTTGTAGCCAGACAAGTTCCTAAAAAAATATATAGCTCATAAAGAAACCATTTTTATAATATAATTATTGCCATTACAAATTAAAATCTTACTGAAAGTCGAATTCTATCGGCCATTTTTGGAAACGTGCTAGATTCTCTTAACCGAAATATTATTTTTTTGTCAAGTTATAACACCCATTTCGACGACATAACATAACCACAAATACTGAAAACTGTTTATCAATGTTCTAGATTATTTATCATAATATAGACGATAACTGAACTTATCACTAAGTATTTTAAGATAACATTTTACAGTTTTAACTTCACAGTCTATTTAAATGTAAAGAGTTGTTTGGTCAACACCTTATAAATTTAATCTCATTAAAATTCTCTATTGAATTTATTTGGGAAACTTTATAAAATGGTTGTCTAAACCAGTCTTTCTCAAAGTGGGCGATAGGGCCCCCAGGGACGTTTAAAACCTAGAGGGCGTTAAAAAATGGGGGGCGTGGATGTGGGTTAGGGGGGCGATGAATAATTTGTAATTTCATTTACTTTATGTAGTATTTTAAATTTCACTAAAACCTGCTGCACTGTTTTCGAGTAATCTCGAACCTGATAATAACAAACTTATTAAATATCAACAAATTCATCCATCTCATTACATTACTATAAAAATGAAAACATAATAGATATTTATATTATTTCTTTTAATTTGATTAAAATATATTATTAATATCATAAAGAAGTATTTTATTTAGTATCACTGGTACAAATTTCTAGTTTAGAATACAAGTTTAAACAACAGAACCGACTAATACAACTAAATTATTTAAAGTAATGAAAATGTGGTTTTTAAGTTTAAGGAGTGTATAAAAACGGAGGCGTCGAAAAATAATTGATTTCCAAAGGGGGTGGTAAAGAAAATAAATTTGATAATCACTGGTCTAAACGATAGGGATGATAACTTACAGAAGAATTGTTCTCACAATTCCTCTCTAATTACTTTGGTAGTAAGTGCTTCAAAACTCGAAAGTAATTTACCGTATGAGTAAAAACAAATCTTTTGCAAAAAATTTCACCATAATACGGAATCAAATGAAAAACATGTGTTGCATTAGTAAATATCATTTATTTAAAAATAATTCAGCATTATAAACAACTTAAATTACTGGCGAATCTGCTTTACTTTTTCTTTTCTTCTTTTTCTTTCTTTTCAGATTTGACCTTCTCTTCTGCCTTTTTATCATCTTTGTCATCTTTTTTCTCTTTTTTATCTTTTGATTCTTCTTTTTTACCTTCTTCTGCATCTCTATTTGTTATTTTATTATTGATAAGGTTATGTAAAGCAATAATAGACCGTACTAGTGCAGCTAAGTATACAACAAGTGATTGATCATTAGTCTTAATATACAAATTATCTATGAAGTTATCGCTGGCAATATCCGGCAATAAGTTAAAGATGTCCTGTAACTGATAAATGATCTGATGATTCATTGGTAAAGATCCTTGGCCAACTTGAATAAGGTAGTCTCTTATTTCTCTCAGTTGTGAATGAAGACCATGTAAACCAAGTAATTGATTGGTAATGCGTTGTGAAAGACTACCTACAGTTGTATCCTTAATGTCTCTAAGCAAATGTTCTACTCCCACTTCTTCAGCCTCTTCTGCACCAATTTCACTAGGCACATGTTCAAATGTTCTTGTTGTGGGGCTTCCATCATCATGAACTTCTTCAACAGCCTGGTATGCTTCAGTAGGCAAACCAAGATCTTTTGGTTTAGCATCAATAATAACAAGTACTGAGTTGGGACAATAACGCCTGATTAATTCATTTATTGCCACATCATTTTGGTGAAGTTTAGGTCCAGTGTGATACCAACCTACAACTTTTTCACGGGCATTTACCTTTTTAAACATCCCATACATATTCTCCAAATAGTCATGATCCAAAAACCAAACAGATTTGTCTTTATCGTCTTCATCAAAAGGAACTGGAATATATTAAAAAAATATAGTTAATTTCACATAAGTTAATAACATATAATATTTTTTTAATGAAAATAAATCAAGGATTAATTAGATTTAAGGCACAAATAAAGCAAGGTTTTAGTTGAGTTTAGTGAAAATGAAGTAGAAGTCACTAACCTGCGAAGCTGTTAGATACATCTAAAACTCCCTTAGCTCTCCAGCAACCTAATAAAACGCCAACCACTCGCTTTTGGATACCAATTTTACCCATCCGGTTGAAATGATCCACAACGCTTAATAATACTAAGGGGTGAACCACGACCTTTGTGGTAAATACCTCTTGACTCGGCATTTTTAGAATGAACGTAACAGGTTCGTATAATAATATACTAAAACGGAACTGACTTCTTTAGGTTCACTTGTAAAGGTATTATATTAAAACAATAATTGTTATTGACTTTATTACAACAGTTTAGTGAATTGTTCACTATAAGTACAAAATTTGACAGTCATTTAAAAAAAAAACATGTCTATGAAACACATAGCTAAAAAATACATAACCTTTTTTCTTATAATTTATGCTATAAAATTTATTAAATTAATGTAAATTATACTCGATCCAATTTATTTAGTATTTTCTTGCATTTATTTTTTAATGACTTTTGCCGCAATACTAATTATTTGTGGTTATTAGTAAAAGAACTTAAAGCTGTTTTTATTTTTTAACATCTAAAAGATTGCAATTGTTTTATAAGTATGAAAAACTAAGTAATGAGTTTTTCCCTGCCAATAACAAAAATCTTTCAATTTCCTGTAAAATTAAAAATTTAATCGTGTAATATTTAAGCCTTTTTTTAAGGTACATAAAATTATTGAATGAGGAAAAAATAGTAAATGTAGTTCTTAAAATAGGACAATATAAAATTCTTAATTTCATATTTATGTATCTGAAATGTAAGGGTATCATTTTTAATTGTTTTTGGTTTCTTTTTTTCTAATAGTAAATAAATATTGTTACACTTTTTGATTGTAAGAGAAATTGACTACTTTGAGATATCTATAATCTATTAAACATAAGATGTCTTTTGGCATACAGGTCTCGGTACCAAGCCATAAAATCTTTAAAAAAACGTTATGTTTTGATATTTGTGTACAAGATGTACCTAATTTATTTTACACACAAGTTACAGTAGTAAATTTTTCGTCATATATAGTATAAACTTTGTATGTAATATCATTATGTCACCAAGAGCTCTGACTTTTGTCACTGGAAACGCAAAGAAATTGGAGGAGGTCAGAGCTATTTTAGGTACTAATTTTCCTTTAGAAGTTATAAGCTATAAACTTGATTTACCAGAGTTACAGGGAGACGTCGATGAGGTATCAATAAAAAAATGTGAAGAAGCTGCGCGGCGGTTAAAAAGACCTGTAGTTGTTGAAGACACTTGCTTATGTTTCAATGCCTTGAAAGGATTGCCGGGTCCATACATTAGGTGGTTTTTAGAAAAATTAAAACCTGAAGGTTTACCAAAACTATTACATGGATGGGATGATAAATCTGCAGAAGCCATTTGCACATTTGCCTACTGTTCTGGTGATAATGATGACGTTTTTCTATTTCAAGGCAAAACCTTAGGAAAAATAGTGTCTCCGAGGGGTACTCGTGACTTCGGTTGGGATTGCATATTTCAACCTGATGGTTACAATATGACTTATGCAGAAATGCCAAAAAGTGAGAAAAATAAAATTTCACATAGATATAAAGCTTTAGATAAACTAAAATCATTTTTTGTACAAAATTAATAATACAAAATACATGTCAATAAAAGCAAAGTTTCTAAACTTTTACAATTAATGAGTTGTGAACAAGCATCAATGTATTATAATTGATTAATTTTGGGAATAAAAATAATTTTAAACAACAAAATTATATTTTATTTATTACTAAATCTCTTAATTTTCATACATACAATATTAAATAATATAATGCCAAACAAAAGACAATTATTTTTTTGTGTGAAAGTGTATTAGTTTTTGAAGTTTGAATATCAGGTGCAATGTATGGTTCTAAATTAGAGTTGTTGTAATTCTTGTAGTACCAATCTTTATCATCTGCATTTTTTGTTCTTGAATTTGTGATGGGTGTTTCTAAAAAATGTGTTTTTGCTGCTCTGTTATTAACCAGTGTGTAATCATTTGCATTAGACTCATAATATGGTAAATTGACTTTAGTTATTGTTGCAGGATGTTTATTGTGTTGCCGTTTTTCCAGTTCATCTTTGCTTGGTATTAAAACAGCTGAAAGAGCTGTAGGCTGACTTTCAACATGTTCAACTTTGGGTTTCGATATTACTTGTTTAATAGCAGTATATGGAATGCTAGTTGTTGTCTCTGTCCATGCATGTACAGACATGTCATTACTTACATCAGTTGTTATAATATTTTCCTTTTCTGTTACATGAGTGATTGTTAAATTAGATTCCATTAAATGATACCTATTTAATAGACTTGGACTACTATTTTGTTCCTCAATATTTTTAGTCTTATTATAAGTAATTTTGGTAGTGTTGTCATTGTTTAAATAAGATTTAATTTCATTTATTTCACTTTTTGTTTTACTGTGACTTGTGTTATTGAGACTGGTTTTTATTGGTGACAATTTTTCTGTTACTGCAATTTTTTTTTCAGCTTGATTCATGTTATGATAATTTATGTAATCTGATTTTGGAATTGAATCCTCTTTGTCACCAACTACTGCCATTGTAGGGTTCATTATAGGCATAAAACCTCCATTTGTTGCAGGCATCATTGGTGTGAAACCGCCGGTTTCAAAGTGTGGTGTTTTTAATACAGGTGATTGAAAATTATTACTTTGTGTTGGTTTTCCCTTTTCACGAGAATCAATTTTTCGCCCAGTATTTAAAAAATTTCCCACGTCTATAGAAGGAAGAGGCATACCAAAAAACGTAAATCCGCTTCTTGGAACTTTAGGTGTACTTGTGGGATTTAAACTTGTCAAGTTATTCGCGTTCATATTTGATAAGGAAGTAGAACCGACTTGTGTTTTCTCATTCTTTTTACTTAAATTATAGTTATTAATATCACCTATAACGGTTTCATTAAAAGGATAATCAACATACTCATCATAGAAATATTCTGATTCCTCAGGAGTAGGACGTGCTTTCACTTTATTTGTCTGTAAATTATTCGTTTCTTGTGTCACGTATTTGTTAATTTTATCCAATGACGAATAAATTTGCGACGTCGCTAAATTGGGTAACAATGCTTCATTTTCATGTGTAATACAATATCTCAAATTATCACTCTGTGCCGGAACGTTAAGGCAGTCGGTGCGAGAAAAAGGCATGCCTTTAACGTAAGTACCATCAGCGCATTTTGGACCAATTGATGTTGATTCTAATAACCAGGACTTTAACCAAATTGCACCACAGTTGCAAGTGAGAGGATTACCTGAAAGAAAGAAAAACTTTGAAAGTGACATATTTAATTTATGCGTTCTATCTTTATTGTTTAAATTTATCTTACCATCAATGTCTAAAACTGCAATGTTATTTCTCAGTTTTTCAAAATTAGGTTCTGCTACTGATGTTAACTTATTATAGCGTAATGAAAGTACTTTTAGTCGTGGCATGTTATCGAATGGTTGCCCACTTATGTGACATATCTGATTGTTGTCCAGATTTAGTTCTACTAGCCATTCCATAAATTTAAATGATTCACTTGTTATTTTATTTAATTTATTAAAACTCAAGTCCAGAATCTCTAAGGAAATTAACTGAGTTATACCTGAGCTGTCTAATGTTTTTAATAGGTTATTGCTCACATTTAAATGTTGCACTAAAGGTGTGTTTTCGAAAGCACGTGGTGATATATACTGTAGACGGTTTCCTTGAAGCTCTATCATTCTTAGCTTCGGCAAATTTGAAAATACACGATCAGGAATATCGATAATGTGATTTCTGCTAAGATAGACAGATAAAAGATTTGGAAGATTATTAATTGCCAAGGAGTATATTATTTCTATTTTATTACTCACTAGATCAATGACTTCAAGGCTTTGAAGTTCTTTAAAACTGCTTCTGCGTATTTCTATAATTTTATTAAATGATAAGTTAATCAATTTAAGTTGATGAGCATTACTTATAACGTTACCGTCGAAGGTTTTAATGTGATTAAAACTTGCATCCAAAACTTGAATTTGTTTTAATCCATTTATGTTTGTTGGAAGCTCATTAAGGTTATTTGAAGATATATTTAAAATGTCGACATTTAATATTCCATCCGTAATATGTGGGTTAATAATTTTCAATTTATTTTTACTAATATCTATCAAAGACAGTTCTCTATTCTCTTTAAAGATCATAAAATCGAAGTTTTCAATGTTGTTTCTATTTATATTTATCTGTTTAAGGCTAACAAGTTTAGTAAAACTTTTTAGATGAACTGTGATGATTTGATTACTACTTATATCCAATAACTCTAAACGATCTAAGTTATCAAATGTGTTGATATCAATTTGTCTAAGTCCATTGCGTTTCATGTAAAGCCTTCGAAGATTGTTTAGTGTCTTAAAACTTTCGTGAGGAATTCTTTGTATACCATTATTCGAGATATCTAAAGTCCTTAATGAGGGCAGATCTAAATCTGGGGATGGTGGTACTGGTAAATTAATTAATTGATTTCTTTCTAAATTTAACTGTTCCAAGCCCCGTGGTAATCCAGGAACAAATTCGATCAACTTATTTGAACTAGCGTCGAGTTCATAAAGATTTGGTAAATTTCGGAATGTTGCTGGATGAATGGAAACGAGTGCATTGCCTGATATATTTATAAATTCCAATAAAGGTGTCTCAATAAATGTTAAAGGATCAATAACTGATAACTTGTTATTACTTAAATTTATTCTCCTTAATGATGGAAGGTTGTATAATAATTTGGGTTGCAAACGTTGAAAGAAATTATTTGATAAATCTAAACCCTTTAAGTTTGGTAAGTTCCAATATGGACCTTCATTCATATCACCTAACGCATTGTTACTTAAATGTAGTTCTCGTAATGCCGGCATTGCTACGAATGCTTCGCCTTCAATATACTTTATATTATTACTATTAAGATGCAATCGTTCTAGACTAGGGTGGCCTCTTAAAGCTCCTCTAGGAATTTCCTGCAGTAAATTTTCACTCATATCTAAAAATCTTAAACGCGGTAACGCCTCGAGTAGCGCTCGGAATTCAGAAATGTGCATTATTTTATTTCCTATAAGATTTAACTCTTCAACTCCACTACTAGACTGCTGTAGAAAGGACTCTGGGTGTATTCTTACGATATTATTGTAATTTAAATCAACCACTCGTAACTTGGGTACTCTATGAAATGCGCCATGGTGAATTATATTTATATTGTTATGTGACAAGTATAAAATCTCTAGCATTGTCTGATCTACAAAAGCGCCTTCGTTTAATTTGTCAATTTGATTATAGTTAAGATCCAGTGAGGTTAACATTGGCAAATCTCTAATCGCACTGCCAACCATGGTTGCATCGGAAATTTCATTATTACTTAATGAAAGGTGATTTAATACAGGAAGAAGGGAGAAAGCTCTCATATGTATGTCTGTGATGCCACAATCTGTTAGTTCTAATTTTTGTAAAATTGGTAAGTTATAAAATGCATTTTCTTCTACTTTGCGTAAATTTAAACTTCCGAAAATGTATAGTCTCTCCAGTTTCAGTAAGTTTGCAAAAGTTTTACCACTTATACCGTTTAAACTTTTGCTCTGTATATTAACATATTTCAATCTTGGAACATTGGCCAACAGAGGTATTCTCCTTAAGCTGTCCGATTGTATAGTAAGGGCTTGTAAATTTTGTAATTTGACCAAACTTTCAGATGGAACACTTTTCATTTCGTTTTCAACGATAAATATTTCTACTAAATTTTTTTCTTGTGTCTCCAACCAAGTCTCTGATACGCGTTCCAGTCCATTATGACGCAACATCAATCTTTGAATTTTTATATTATGAAAAATTTTTCCCGGCAGTGCCGGTAGATAATTATGCTCAATTATTAACTCGTCAATAGGTTTTTGCACATATTCTCCAATTTTTTGCACACCTTTCAAAACCTGCTGTAAATCACTGTGTGTACACCTGCACGAAATAAAAAATGTATTTGGTATTGTATTTGTGCTTACACAAACGCAATGAGAATAATGAAAACATTAAGGACACATTTGAGTATTGTAATTCAGAGAGTATGACTTAAACCTTTAATTTAGAATAAATGAAATGTTTCTCTGTTGACGAATTGAACCTACGACTTGCAAAAATAAATTATTTATGCTTACCAAAATCTGTGCTACATTAAAATATTCTGTACAATTATATTTACAAACCATATCTGCACATCATCTTGTCGGTGAGTACAGATGCAGGGAATTATAGTCTCAGGTATAGGGCATATTGAAAAAACTTCTGATTCTAATGTCAAAGCTAGTGTTATCCATAAGAAGATCTTTGATTTGGTATCCATTCCTCGGTGTCTTCGGCGTCACTCATTGTAGCATTGTTTACATATGGATTGTTTTGGATCGAGAGTCTGAAAATAATTTTTGAAATATAGAATAGTACATCTTTAAGAAAAGATTTTAATTTTTTTTATTTGTTTTCTAAAAAATATGTAAATGTGAGAAATACAGGTCCATTTTTTAAATAAGGGAAATCTGCAACAATTTTTAGGCAAAGTTCTATTGCGTCAAGGACTGACAGACACCATTAAAAACAATAAAATCTAAACACAATGGCCCAATACAACGACACGGTAAGTTGCTTTCGCTTTTATGCTATTGTTTTAAGAGAGGTCTATGAAACACTTTGATACGGATATTACGTAAATAAATTGACAAAAAGTATCCTTAACTCTTCAAGGACCAATTAAGAGTATCCTCGTATTTCCTTCACGATTCAATTAGATGTTTACGTCGATAAATTGAATCCACTTTTTATTCGAGTTTTAAATCAATAATCGTATATTTATTAATTTATTGGATACCAATAATTTGTGAGATATTTTGGGTTCGTCGATTGGATACATTGAATCTGCAATCTATTAAACAATCTACAATCAAATGAAACATTATCTTTCATACAGTAATATTTACGTTTATGTACAATAAAAGTATCGAAAAATGTATCGAAATTTAAAAGTACCAAACATAATTAAACTTACATTTAATAACATATTTGTATTTAAAAAAATACTTGTTATCTACTTATGACTATATAAAAAAGAAATGAAAAACTTTTTAGTAATTTTTTTTTGAAAAATTATAATCATTATCGTAAAATAGTCTATCATCAACTTTAGCATTGATCGCGATTTGCATTTATATCTTTGATTCTCCTGTTATTCTAAATTTTAAATAAATTGCTACAACAACAAGACAATAATAAAAAATACAGTTGGAGAGTAGGAGACAAAACTTAATCCGTAAGCACTCAACGAGACGAGCTATCATTACGGTACAGTTACGTTATACACTTATCTCTAATATATTTCTAACTGTCACACAATTCGCCATTCCGTAGCAAGAATACCATTTTCAAGATTACAGTATTTGTTTGTTTTTTCACGATCACTTACTTTAAAATATTTCTAACAAATTTCCATTGTATGCTACTTATTTACCCAAAACAAATCGGAAGAAAGTCATCTGGTTTTCAAATTAAAACCTTTTAATAGTCTATGTTGGAGATTCCACGGTAGCGTAGTTAATAAGATGGACCATCATGATGAAACATCTTGACATTAAAGATTTATTCTAACATAAACAGCTTTCTTTAACATATAGCATCCAGTAACCTGCGGGTAGTTTTTGTTGAAAAATAAACTACTATGTTTTTGCCCCGTTTAGAGAAGCGCTGAGTCCCAGTAGTGGGAATATTGAAAGAATATTTATTACTTTGTATTAAATTCCATATGGATGTCTGTTTGTATTGGTGGCGAAGACTTTCTTAAGGTTAGCTGAGCTAGATTAGTAAGTATATGTGACCTATATAAGACCTTGTTGATTTTGTATTTCCTTTTCAAAGAAACAATGTGTGTTTTAAAAAAATAATGAAAAAATCAAATTAACCTCACCGTTTTATAAAATAAAACTAATTTATTACACGCAATGGTTTAGCTATAATATGATATATAGAATTACGTAAAGCTACTCCGATAAGTACAATAACAAATTATTCGAAAGGTAGGGCAATGCACTAGCGCATGTAAGATCGTTATCATAAATTGCATTTGCGAGTGCAGTTTAGAATGAAAACTAACGGTTAGAGCATTTTAAACAAATTTCACTGCAATTTTCTATGAATGTCGACAGGTTTTCTGCCTAAGAATTTTGGTTTTAGATTTCCCTACAAACAAATTACGTATTGTGAAGTTGCCATCATTAATTTAATAATTGTACTCTCAGGGAACTTTGACAAAAACAAACTATAAAGAAACATGATGTATGACAACAGTCAAAATAGCGATCACGAATCCGACACACAGAATAACAAGTTCTCCAAATATTAATCAACATTTGATAGCCGTCGCTAGAAACATTGTGTCGCCGTAACTGAATTATTGTATTCCATTTGTTAACATAGAAGCTAGAATATTCTGAGCGAGCACGTTTTACTATCGCCATTGCCACTTAACACCATGTCGTATAACAACACCATTGTTATTTAACATCATATTAAATGACAAAGACAAGTGTAAGCCCATTGTGTTTAAAAAAAACAAAATGACAAATTATACATAAACCATTTGTTTACACCATTAATAGCATTAAAAATAAAAATGAACTATTTTAGTAACAACAAATATACAATGCGGACTTAGACGTGTAATATTTATTAAATGCGAGAAGTATTTCAACAATGATTTCATTGTTCGATACCAAGTTAAATAAAAACCTTTCGATAAGAACAAAAAAGAAGCTATTCTCTCTGTAACTAATGAAAATTGTACTGCTTTATGACCACATTTATTTAAAATTAGCTCAGGCAGAAGATTGATGGTACTAATTAGAAAATTGCTATTACTCGTTTAAATTTAGCATACCGATTTAGTTATTGAATATAATCAACACAATTTTATGCCAGTATTCTATCAATATAATAGCAACTATAGCATATTCATGTTCTTCGATGTTCACATATACCTTACTTAATGAAAAAATGTGAAGAAATACATGTTTGAATATTCATTGCCACCTTTTATAAATTTTGTACTGAGCTTTGTCGATCAAATAATTTGTAATTTAAAGTTTCTTTAACAAATTAGATTTGTACACAGTAACTTTAATAATCTGTCGTTATTCGGTTATAATTTTTCATTTGTTACAGAAATAACAATAACCACGGAGTTAAACAAGAAAACATGAATTTGTTTATATTATTATCGGTTGTTATTCGTTCCATAAAACCTAATAAAAAATTATGAAGTGCATAGAATTTTATTTTGGATAATTATATTAATTTATAGTTTAACCACAATAATATAACTACCATTTGAATACTTACGTAAAATATAGTTGTATCCAACTTTAGGATCGAATTAAATTGCAAGTATCTAAGTAATATTTCGTTAGGAGTGTTTAAATAAAACTTGAAAAAAAGGATAGGGTACGGAGGCTATGGTATTGGTTACTGCTAGCTCCACGATAAGTTACGTAAACTTGCAAATCGAATGAAACCCTAGGCCCAAGCGGCGCTTTTAGTAGACAAACACCAACTGGGATGCCAAGTCAGTTTTGCATCCAAACGTCAGACTTTCGGTTCATGGTTCGATGCGCACCAAGAAACTTATCTTTCACCATTGTGGCGCGTGCCCGCACATGTAACCTCTTATTACAACACAGATGTACAATTTGGTAAAAAATATATTGTGAACTATCTTCCTGAGTACGGCCACAACTGAATCGAGAATCGATAGAAATGTCAAGTGTACCTTAAAAATTTTTTCTAATCAAATTAACCAATATACGCAATATTTATTTACACAAATAGTACCTATCGTGGGTACGTGGATAAATAGCCTTGTCGTCTTTGTTATGAAAGAAAACGTGAGTCCTTGTAGTTGGAACAATAATAGGGCTGTTTATTTATTTTTTTCCTTCTGTTTTAAAGTCAACAATAAAAGTTTGGTAACAAGTTTGGTAAGTATATTATAAAATATAGTAACACCTTTACCTCTGTTTATACTAAGTTGGTCGGCATAGCTCATCTTTGACAGTAATATTGCAAAATATAGATTGCATCAGTTGCATGACTGACTTATGTAGATAAAATCCTGTGATGAAGTAATAAGGAAGGGTGGTTTAGACAATAAAATTGTCACAATTACATGTGAAAGCAAAAAATTTTATCGGTTATTTAAATTTAATGTAATTTTTTTAGAAATGAACTTACATTTGTATTAAATAATTATTATTAACGCCCACACATATCATTTCTTTAAAAATAGTATAAGGCTTTTTTTTTTTTTTTTTTTTTTTGGGTTTATTTCGATGGTTTGGGCCCCTATTATGGCCGTGAAAGCTTAATCGGACCCAGCGCTCGCGGATACGGACACCGCGAGCTAGAAAGTATA
>DWLS01001064.1:0-24055 GCA_018246255.1 Pachliopta kotzebuea | reverse complement strand
AAAAAAAATGTAGTTTCTTTTTCATTCTTAAAACTTTAGAAGCTTGAACAAGGCACAACATGGAAAAAATCTATCTAATATTATCGTAGCCTAACAAATGCGTGGTAATCAGTAACTTGACTTATATTTAAATGGACGAACTAAGTAGATTCATGTGGTAATTAAGTATAATCTTACATATGGAACTTTTATGACGAAGCTGTGATGGCTCAGCAGTGCAGTAGACAGCAATGCTGCTCAAGAAGGCGCGGGTTCGATCCCTTTTGCGTGAGCTTCCAATTGGTGGGAGGTTTCTGTTTTCTGAGACCGTCTAGGTAGGTACCACCGCAACTCCTGTTGCAACTGACAAACAGTATTATGCAAACATTACTGTTTTCCGGTTTAAAAGGGGTTGTAAGCTAGTGAAATTACTGGGGTATCAGGACATAACATCTTATATCTCAAGGTGATGAGCGCAATGTGGTGCATCAACAACAGCAAGTGCTATATTATTACGGTTAAGTATATTAAACGCCTTCTTCCTCTCGTCGCGTCTTGAAATTAAAAAAGAATAACGTCTTTGGTTTCTCCTTATAATAGATCCTCTAATCACAATAGTGGAGAAATCTGAATTGTATGAGTTATTTATTTAAATTTTATAAAAATTCTAAATCGTTATTGAAAGTAAAAAACACAAGTTGATAATCCTGTAAATGTAGTAAAGAGGAAGTTCTCGGTTGGTACTAAATAACGCTAGAGTAGGCCGCGTCCGATGTTTTCGTGGATAATGCCGGCTGCTTGTGTAAGTGCTAAAACTAGATACATTAGTTAATCAGGCGTCTCGGGTGTGTTTGTTCGAACAATTACATACAAGAAGGCGCCAGTCGACAAACACAACTGCCGGCGGTGCGCGTATTGATAGAGCCCGACGATCCTCACCGTGTAAACTTCGGACCGGTCGATAACGGCCGTTAAAAAGGCTTAAAATTAATTAACAATATGAAATTGCTGATCACTGTTCAAGATTAAACAGGAATGTAACGAGTGGTTATTTTATACGATTGTTTTTCAGAAAAAAAGTTATAAAAACGAATCATACACCTACTCGCGTTTTATTTACATTATTAAATACCATTGCATAGTTAGTTATAAACCGTAACTAATATTACTTTGAGCTGTATATAGACGTATCGCGTATATTAGTATTTCTTTACCTACGTATTGCCTGTAAATGAGAGAAATTAAAAATTAAATCATTACTTAACCCTGGTTATTATTTCTGTAAGTCAAATAAATTATTAATCTACTACTTATATTTTTTCACAGAGGTAAATTACAGCATTTTCTGATATTCGATTTGAAGTATTTTGAAATTTTATATCAGTTGCAACCAAGAAAAAGAAATGAAGGCCAAAATTATATTATATTAAAATAATTATTATTTACATATTATGTTATTCAAACCAATGAATGGATCAATTTCTTAACGCGCATCATTTTCAATGAGCGGACTCGTACCTACAATATCTAGCGATCGACTGTCGTATATCCGTTTAATAATTGCTATTTTGTATCGATCGACAGTTATCACTTTATCGCGCACATTTATTGTTATCGATGTATTTAATATCCATGGCGCCAATATGCAATATCGCGATAACCGTATCTCTGTTCAATTGCATATCTGGAATTACGAGTACACTCGCGGCGTCTGCGGCCGTGACGAGCGCGAGGAAGCGATGATAACTACACTCTTTTCTTTCATTCATTTAAAAAAGTCTGATAGTAATGTAGTCAAATACTACTACCAATAACTTAAACGTCGAAAAAGGCATATAGTCTATAGAGAGTTCTCGTTAAAAACCTCATATTTGGGGGATTATATCGGTTTATCTATTTCATCATTACCCCTCCAGACTATCAGCACTTTCGTTTAATTTTGTTTTTATATAAAAATTTATGTACAATTATTTTATTAAACTTGTATTTAATTTTTCAATAAAAATTTTATGTGAATTATTCAAAAGAATCAAAGACTCTTTCATTTACGCTTTGTTTTATATTATCTAGTTAGTAGTTAAGTACTGTTATAAAAGCACAGATAAATTATTATATCCAGATAATTTATTTAATAGGAAGCTAACAGGATTTAGACACGCATTCGGATACAAAAATTAGAAAACTTAGATAACAGTTTTACTATTCAAGGGGTAAATGCAAACCAACTTGTCTAGAATAAAATAGTTAATAAGTCTATACAAGAACAACACATGAGGCGATAATATTAGCTAGAAATTTTTAAGTAAACTAAAATTTAAATGTTCACGTAAGATTTAGTTAATTTTTTAAAGTCCGTATTTCTAGTAATAAAATGCCAAGCTGCATACCAAATTTAATGCGTACACAATGTAAAGTTCACATACCGTAGCAAATGGCAGTAAAAGCTCGGCCACGTCACTTTATTGTATCAATTAACTAATAGCTAGATAACGGCGGTTGCATAAACTTCCCTTTAGCACTGCATACATATTACGACACTATCTAAATTCCCATACGCAGAGTAACACTAAAATTTGTTACACTGTACCTTTCGTGTATTTCGTTGTATGAACAAAAATAGTCTGTGATCGCCGTTAGAATAGTATGCAGCGGCTACTGCAGGATCCCAGACGTAACGAAACGACATTGACAGTCATGTGGCCCGATATCAATGTGTAAATGAATTTGGATGACCCAATACACCACCGAGCTTTTAAAGTGCTAAAACATTCAGCCGGATATCGCTTGCAATTAACTAAACAAACATATATTGTATCATCCTTATTTTATATAAGAAAACGCTATTTCATTTATTATAAAACAAATAATAATTGTTTGGTGAAAAAAATATAAATTATCAAATTCATTGTAATGACTGACGAATACATTACCTAAGCATGTTGAGATCATGTGTTATTTTAAAGTATGACATTAAAACATCGATTGTATTTATCGAAACACAATCGATAAGAATTGGAAACACATTTTAACGATTCCACTACTCTTACAGGTCTCTTGTGGACCCCTGAAACTGCAAATAGATTATCAAAATTAATGTTATATACAATTTAAAACAGAGATCATAATTAGCGTTGTTATTGATTATTGATATTAATAAATTACTTTAAGGTATATTATATATTTTTTTTACATTACGTATAAGTTGCGTAGGTATAAAAGTAAGGAAAAATCTCATTATCGAACGTTTAATTTTCAATGTGTATTACTCACTGCAATTGCTCATAGTGATTCGTACAACTGTTAATCGTGTTAACATTCCCAATGATTAAAACTGATGACGTTTTCAAATAGACTTACATTGGGTCAAGTGCGACGTTTGTAATCCAGTAAGACAACCGTACCGAGTCAATATTAGATGTACCTATTATTGTGCTTTGGCAAATAACACTTTTGACCTCATAACTTGTACACATTCAAATATTTTTATGAATGGCTCGTATGAAGCATTCAATACATTGTTAATGTTTTTAACAACATTTGTTATAATATATATTAGCTTCGTCTAATATTTTAATTACGTATAGATCTGGACAGACTTAACTATTGATATTTGAATATTGAATTTTAACATTTCTTATTGAAATTCGCGTTTTATGTGATCTGAGATGTATCTAATTGATACTTTTCTCCCGTTTATTTAATAACTAATGCTAACTTTTATAAATAATTATTAAATTAAGCAATCATATTAAAGATATTTTTTTATAGTTTTGACATATTGTTAAGATATACATCACTTTTTTTATGAATTAATGTGTTAAGTCAAATCCTATGTTCTGCTCAGACATTTGTTTATAAAGTGAATGCCTTTGCATCGCTGCAAAACGACTCTGCAAATATATCATAAAATCTTAAGTCCGTTTGACCTTTCTATACAAATTTTTCCGTTAGCAAAGACCTCATATGTATTACAAATTATTCCCGTTTTTCATACAATAATTAGTGGAAGTTACCTTTATCCGCATTTTTGAAATTCTTTCACAAAGTATTACTTTTTATTATTTAATAATATGAATTAAATACTACTATTTAGTTTGTACTATTTGATCATTATTATGTATAAGTGGAAGAGGTTATTCTCTATTCCATATGCTTATTAAACGTAAACTTAAATCCTATATTTAAAGGCTTTACTAAAGTTAACACATAACGTAGTGTTTCAAGTGAACGATTTGTTTTAATCCACTGATTTTAGCGTAGTATGGTAACACACGAATTAGCATACACCGCTTCGGCGGCATTAACTGAATTCTGCAAATATAAGATCAAAGCGCTAAAACTAAAACAACAAGCGCTAAACAAAAGGCTTCTTCAAATTCACAAACTGCATTAGCACATTCTGCTTTCAGTTCTTTCAACCAGTCCAATGACACGGGTGCATTAAATGAATATATTTATTTTACCAGCACACAAATGAATCATAGATTAAAACACAATCTTTGCAAACTTAGGACCTTTGCGTCGGTTTGTTATTGGATGTATTAAGAAATAAATTCCTTCGATAATCGAAGATTATTAAGTAATAACAATATCTTAATGAATTAACGGTCGACGGTGGAATAGCTCGGATGCATATAAAATATCTGCGTCTCTCGCATCGTCTGCCTCACACGGTATACATTTTAAAAGGGCATTCCTCTTATACTCAAACATCGTTAATAATTGTTTACCTTTCAAAATAAAGTAGGACAGCTCTTATACTATACAAGTCTGAGCAGTAAACTAGAAATATACTTCATTCTTTAAAAAGATAACAAATATAACTCTTTGTATTATTTCTACTACTTTCACTATTTAAACGAAGTTATTTTTCCTAAAAACAAGTATATAATAAATAACATACCTACCTAACTCTGCAAGAAAATTGCTCAAAGTTAGCGAATATAATAATATATTATACAATACATTTAGTACAGACAAAGAATAATATGAATCCTAATTATAACAGTTCCCTTTTTTTATTTGTTCCTATCATAATCAGGAAATACCTTAAAAACTCGTTGGTATTGACTCGTTTACTATTAAAAATAAGTAACTACCTGCAAGCATTTAGAAAATATATTTAAGTGATATCATTCTTAACTTTAGCTGAGTGAATAACCGTTTGCGTGCTAACACAGGTCTTTTGGACAATTCTAGATAGAAAACGTGAAATAAAAACAGTGGTGCTGTTTTTTTTTACAGAATTTCAACTGTTATAAATTACAGTAATAATGTAAGAAGCGGCGACAGAAGTCTGAGAGATGATGCATTAAAGAAGAAACAGAAAATATCAAGAAAATAAAGTATAGAGGGAAATAATGGAGGAGACGTAATAAGGTAAATATGTACCAGAAGTTGTGAAGAAAAATGGAAAAGATTACTAGAAAAATGAGACTCAACAAACGGGAGAATGATAAAAAAAAATCCCTTATATAGTTTTTGTGCCAGAAGCTTCTCTATTTACGGTCTCATATACAGACATGAGAAATAGAGGTTAAGTGTAAGTCTGTTAAAAATAAAATAAAATCATATAGAATATTTTATATAATATATGTACTCTTCTTAGTTATTCAGTGTATCTATGTAATATATACTATATAATCTCTTCACATACTCTTGGCTGCTGTATTGGGTGGTCGAAGTTTTCGGATATGTGATCTGGAATTTTCTCGGCTATTTATAAGTGTTTGTTGTCAAACGTTAGCTAACTAATTAATGCGCGTACACGATCGCCATTTAGACGTTGGTAACTTAACATTTTCGTTTGCGACATGGAATTTGTTTTAAAAATCATTCCGCAAATATTTCTGTAAGTGAAATGAACGTTTTGTAATGAACAGCCGTTTAATTGGAGAACGGTGCTCCCGTTAAATAACAAAGTAGCTTGATTGATATCATGATTGATTATTAATTTAATATAATCATCAAAATATATATATATAAAGTAGTTAATTCGTATTACATACAAATACAATTCTATTCCGTTTATTTTACGACTAACGAAATATTTTATAATTATTTGAACCTTCGTCTTAACTCAAATTACGTTTCGTCGACTTATTTATTTATATTAGCTTCTGTTCTTTCGTTAAATTAAATTCAATAGAAAAACATTGACAATTTGATTAAGTAATAACTAAACGTTAAAACGGCAAACAGGCTAATCGCAGTGTGTTGTGTAAGAAATCGTGCGACGTAATCAAGGTTCGGCATATCAAAGGAAGAAAATATGGTTATTGGGACGACATCGCGCAACCGCATGCCAGAACAATTACACGGAGATCTCTAGTATAAACCGCAATGCAAGGAGTGTTGTTGTGTTTGTGAATATATCCAATAAGCAAATTCATCAATATGTTGTTTCATAAACTACCAAGCGAAGTTGTTTAAGCTGAATTAAATACATTTGCCAGTGTATTTTTTAATGCAATGTGGTGACGAGACTATCAAGGTACCTTATGTTAAGCTGCCCATGTTGTCACGTTTGACCATAACAACGTGCCCTAGTTAAGATGGTACACAGCACCACATTGCGCTCGTCGCCTTGAGACATAAGGTGTTAACTCTCGTTACCTTAGTAATTTCACTAGCTTACAACGCCCGTTAATCCAGAACACCGTACTATTTATGGACTGCAGTAGAAATTGCGGTGGTACCTTACTAGACAGTCTCCGGCAACAGAGACGTACTACAAGTAAATGTTAATCAACAGATTATACAAATGATAGAGCTTTAACGTTTTAAGTGTAAACCAACGTTCTGCAAGGGAATGATATAAAGAAAAAAATAGCAAAAAATGTTTCAGAGCTAATTGTTTATACGCTTTGTTGATATTTTTAAGTTTGTTTTTAGCTTAGCTTTTCATTAGTTCGACCTTCACAAAAACATTCCACAACCTACACATGTAATAAAAACTGGCAAATACGCATTACGGGAAATTTAAAATCATTTAGCACACATCTTAAGTCACTTAGCAGCGATGAAACATAAACAATAAAACTTAATTATTGTTGTGAAGAAAATGAACAAAATAAACAAACATTAAATCTAGGAAACACATCGAATTAGATGTTTATCTAGACTGTAGAAATTTAAACGACTGATATAATGTATCATAAATTTTACCTTACTGCTGTTAGTAATACAGGTTGCGAACAAATTTCCCGTTGCAGCTTCGCACAAGTAACATATGTGAAATATTTACATGTGAATTGCAACAAATACATGGAAATACAAAAATGTATCAGCACAAGCAAATTTGAACAGGAAATTAATTAAACACTTTGAAATATAGAAATAAGAACATTTTGTGCAGGTATAAGGAATTTTTTATGTATAGTTGTTTAAAATTGTATAAAAAAATTTAATTTAAGTACAGACTAGTGTATTACTATGATAGTTCCTTTAATACATGTAACGAATAGTCACCAAAGGCTTTATGATTTTCGCGAATAATATGACGCAATGCAGACATCTGCAGAACACTACTATTCTTATTACTTCAAAAAACTAATGATCGTTAAGTAAAAAGGCAGAAATAGAGCACTCCTCTGAATAGACGCTCCAGCAAAACAAGACAGACTTCGATCGATGAAATTATACCGAAGGATAGCACTTACTATACAATGCTTAATCATTAATCATTACAAAGATAAAATAGAGGAAATATCTTCCTTTCTTCAAATTAAATCCTATATTTTGTAAACAAGTAAATTTCTTTTTTTGTAAATTGTTTTATTTGGACATATAAGACATAGAGTGTGTTCGTAGCTACGTACATGCACTTGTTAGCCGTGGAAAACTTCAAGAGTGAATAACCTTCTAGGCTAATGTGTTTCGTCATTACCATCAATAAAAGTTCCTTTACAAATACAAACCTTTGGCCATTCAAAAAGTTTTAACATAATAAACATAATCCACCCAATCCTAAACTAACAAAAATAACGCATTTTACACCCCATGTTTATTTACAAAATTTGCTTAACTGAATATAGGTAATCGAATGACTGTTTCTCTAACATAGAGACGTTCCGGTCGTCCTACAGTCGGTCTGTGTATATTGTTAATTTAATCTACGAAAATACACATCTGTAAACGCATCGAAATTCCTTTCGCGCGATGTTTGAGAAGTTCAAACACCGCGCGCAAACTCTCTTTAGTGATTATAATACGCAAACAAGTGTCGAACTACCTACCCGTTACAACGTAGGCGTGCTTCTGTCTACGGACGTCGTGCCTTAACCATTTGATATAACCTATAAGAAAATCATTTATACTTATATATTTTATAATAAACATAGCGTTTATTTAATTATTAATTACTTGGTAGCTACGACTGATTTACAAGCATGCACATCACGAGAGGACTGAGCTAATTAGATATCTTGACTTGATTGTCATCACGGAACATATACAGCTTTTTTTAATTATCCTTTACAGTCTTATCTACGCAAAATGAGCTCACAGTCTCTTGAAATCTTCTAATAGTATTTTTTTTTACTAACTTATTACTCACTTCTTGTGAGCTTGAATAGTTCACTTAATAATTAATATGGTTAACTACATAATCGCCATTTGCACAGAAGTTAAATAACAGAATTCTAATAAAGAAAGAAAAAGCCTTGCGTTTCAAGGTTGCTGAAGAAACGTGAAGGCGAGTTCTACTAAATTACTTTGCTATTAAATGGAAACGAAAAAAACTTAAAAAAAAATTACAAACGAAACTGAGGTAGAAATCGTAATAATATTACATTTCTTTATTTTACCAACTATATAGAGATTTTCTGTAATATGTAATATATAAATAATTTTCTGTAATATGTAATGTATATATAAGTTAAATTTATGATCATACGTAGCAAGGAAATTTATTTTTATGATAAAATATATACAGCCTTAAATAAAAAATTAGTTCTTTTTCTTTCTTTACATTTAGTACTATATTTTATGGTCACTGTGTACAGGTATACAGCATACACATTTAGTGGGTTAAAAAATCAATGGCTTTCTTTTAAAAGAAATATACTCGTCTATGTTCTAACTATTGTTACAATAAAAAACAGTCTGTAATACGGCTACAATGTTATGCAAAAACTATACAACGATTTGTTCATTAATAACATAGTTACCGTATTTCGCAGAATTATGTCCATTGACCTAGTAACACGGTTTTCTTTCATTCTCTATATCGCGGAGTATATATAAAATCATAATTTAAAAAACTAGTTTTCTTATTTAACTAAATGCTGCTTTCAACTTTATTTTTTATATATTAGTAAATAATGCCAAATACGAGCAGCAAACCAACAAATAAATTAATAATATCAAATCACTCACTACGTCTATAAGTTATATAATTTTAAAAATACTATATATTTTTCATGATATTTTTTTATATTCTTATATTGGTTGTAAAGTTAAAACGAGCAAGAAGTTCTTATATTAATAATTAAGCAATACGGTAACCCACAATAATGAGAGGCTAGTAAGTTTGATATAGACAGCACCACATAGTCGCTTTGTGAAATTAGATGTATGCAGAAGTATCGTTACCTCAGTAATTTCATTACCTTAAATATCCTTCAAACTAAAGCACAGCAAGGTTCTTGCTATTATAGCCTCTATATACTTTGATTAAAAGTATTTAATAAAATAGTAGGTTGATACTGCATACGTAAATAATACTCATTACAAATAATTACGGAAGTAAACATGGTAATCCGGGGTTAAAACAACAACGAAGAGTTGGTAACAGAACATTGCAGAGGCTTCGTATTTGAATTGGATTAATTCACTGACCCCAACCCCGGCAATGCTCACCCACTTTTGACGTCACGCGAACTCATGTGAGCACTTTACACTTTGAACGGCCCGTTTAAATTGCCGCTTAGAATTTCATAAGTATAGGAAACTGTACTAGTAGTTGGTCCAAGAAGTTTTTGCTTAATAATATATAAAAAAGTTGTGGTAAAAACATTTTAAAATACTCGAATATTTTAAAAAGAGAGCGATACGTAACAATAAAAAAAAACGCATGTGGATTGTATTTTATGTTGTATTGCAGTATGACGGTATTGCCTCACCGTCTGCTATAGACAGAGATCATCTTGATACTCTAGAATCGCAACGGTCACGTAAGATCTGATTTCAGATAAATTTTCTCCCAAGAACCAGCAGATGACGAAATGAACTCCTTGCGAGGTTTTTCTAATGAGCTTCAGAATGGAATTCTTTGAAAAAGGTATGATAAGGTTCTTCCGTGGACAGCAATGCGCCTGTAATACGTCTAGGCTATGGGAACTAATTATTACCAAGCAGGTCGTAAATTTATTTGCCTCCTCAGTGTAATAAAAAAATTTATATAAAAATACGAATTTACCAGTTCTCCTAAAGCGAGGTACGTGGTAATTAAGTATGTAACCAAAGATCTATCAAGAAATATAATAAAGCGAGTTTTTTGTTGGACATCTACCGACTGTTAAAAGTTACTTTGAAAAGTGAAAAATAAAATAATTTACTATTATAAGAGTTCAGAAATTACTTTTTTAAATCAAAAATAACGTTAGATAGAAGTATTATGTTAATTATTGAAGACATATACACGTTCCTATAAGCGTGCGTGCTTTTCATACATGTAAAGAAGCACTGAATTTCACTTCTTCTTTGCAAAACTTCAAATTTCAAAAAGGACGGAAGTACAGTATACATACTCTTGCAGAAAACTCTATATGTACGACAACGCCCATTTATCCTTTTTTCCAAATATCCTTTTGTACCAATCTATATTTACTTTGGCAAAAGTCAGACGCCAAAAAAAATCCTGGCTGCGATACCTTAGGGAGAGGACCGGTATCGGCAATTTAAAGTAATTGTTCCATGTGACTAAAGAAAGACATAAATTCCCAGACCTGACGGGCAACCTCAAAAGAGGCACTTTAAGAAGAAGAAGAAAATTATCTATGCACTTGGCAAAGTTCGAAGGAATATTTAGGATTAATAATGTACCATGGAAACCGAACCCCTTTGTTGGAAAATTCGTCCAAATGGAAGCAGTAGATGGGGACGAATGCTAAACTGTGGTGGCGGCTTATCCTGTTTTAGATTGACAAGTGATATCCCGAAGCCTTACAACACTTTTTAGTTAAATGCAGGGGAAAGTTGTGAGTCATCAATACGACAGCGATAACGATGGATTTGTCATAGTTCTCGGCAGCGGAAGCCTTGGGAAAGAATTTAAATTTATAATTCATTTTGATATTAAAATCTCGAATAGCAAAGTTATCTTGATGGATTATGTATAGTGTTCAAAGAAGTGGTGACAAATTCAAAACGAAAGAGAAGTTGTAGCAACTGGGGGAATTTATCACAATGATAAAGACTGAGTAACCTAAATTATTTTCCTGCTATTATTATATTATGAGTATTAACAATTCAAACATGTAATTAATGCTTGATAACATATTTAAAATAAAACTCAGATCCTTCTTGCTTTAGTGCCTCCTTCTTATTAATATTATCTTTCCGTCAAATTAACAAATAATCTCGAATTAAGTTTATTTGTTAATAGTTTAGTGTTCAGTAACATTTTTTTTTTTAATTCTTACCATTAACACAATTAAAGGATTATAACAGTCATGACCTACAATAAAAAAATATTGCCTAAAAACAAATACAGCGCTGATGAATATGTGAAATACAAATTAAATAGTATGTTATCTAGGAGTTGTGACGTAAACTGCTTAAATATTGGTATTTTAAATGTCAATAAATATTTTAATATCGTCACATAAAGATAATAAAAAGTAAATTTTTATAGATTCGATGAACATGGCACCAATATAAACCTTATAAAATGTTTTATGTATTAATGTTTTCAAAGTATTGCCATATACAGTAAAATCTAAAATTTGAACGCGTGCCCAATTTTTACTATAACTTCTCTCTTGTTAACTTAAAACAAATATAGGATATTTAATAGTATTATTGTTTTATTTTAATATTAATATTTCTGGTCATTTACTATTGCTGAAACTGCTTAGTAATTCAGAAATTATAACAAAAGAAAAACCGATGACCGTTAATATTTATACCGAATATGTACAATTTTTATATGATTTTTTATGTCTTTCATAAACAAAGAGGCATATAAACAGTTTTATTGATGACAAAACATGCAAATTCTGCGTATTCCTAGCATACGATTTTAATTGCAATTCTAAAGAAACTAAATTTGAATATTCATACTGAACCTTGGCTAATACGTTCGGCTCCGATTCAATGCTCTCTTCTACAGACTTGTCCGAGTAGACTTACGTGTCAAACAAGTCGTATATGTTAATTTTATATTCCTTCAGAAGGAAAATAGAAATCAATTCAAAGAATCTTGTTCAGGACAACATCATTATCAACACATTTCTTGATTTTCCGTAAAATAATGACCTTGAGGAGCACCGTTTTTAACACGTCAAGAATACTCTGAGTACTAAGATTTTTTTAAATTATCCCACGTTCTATTTAAATGTAATATTTTATTTTGTATTATCCTTAGCAGCATTTGTGCCACTGAATCTGTTCTTCTTATACAAATTTTCTAAAGTCAATAAAATCTTGCATTTATTAAATTTACTACGTATAAATGTGCAACTTAAAACACCAAAGTATATTCTATGAAAACTTTTCATAATTTTATAACTGACACGAGACTATTAAATTTTGTTAACGGCTCTATAAAATGAAAATGACATATTAAAAAGTTATAATAATAAACAAGCAGCGCCATTAATACTTCCGTATTTTGATGTTGCTTGGGAAAGCTATATAATTATGAATAAGTTTCTCGATCAATAAAGGTGAAGAGAAGAAAAGCAAACATATTTAACGTTATCTGCATTTTTAAGACCGAAGTTTAAAATAAAGAAGTCGTTAGACGTAGTTTTTAAAATTCTCAAAAATATTAATACTACTTTCTATGAAATGTGTTGCAGGAGCCGTTTCCTAAGATTAAACTGAATCGTTCGTCGGACTAACTTGTCTATAAAAATAAGCTTTGCATTCTACAAATCCTCAGATCCTTTATTTCAGACTAATTATGGAGCGATTAGTTATTCAAGGCAGTCTCAAGGATGAAAGACTTCGTTATCGATTATCAGTACGATGCACTGACACCATTGAACCTATCACCAAGATTCCTTTGCCAAAATGTGTTCAATGTACAACTAATAAAGACCGGAGGAGATAAATAGCCGTCGATTATGCTAAAGTCGTTAAGCAATTATTTATATTAAACATATTGCAAATTCCAGAGATTCTTATCGTAAGTGATATTAAGGTAATAATTACTTGTCGATACATTATTTCTTTATCATTTATGTAAATTGAAAGATGTTTAAAGCTTGTTTTAATCGTGTTATCATTATGTGGTATTATTGCTAGAAAATTTATTATACATTTTATAACAATACTTAATACATTCATATTAAAATTTTCTGTTAACAATTTGTTTTTATAACAATAATTACCTTGAAACTGAGTATTTTATTTAATCTTAGTTCTACTTACAAGGTATATTATATTAAACGTTTATTTTGAAAGTAAATTTTTTTGACGTCATTATTTCCTTGAAAATCCAACTTTTACTTAACGAAAACTCCTAAATGCTATTTTATTAGTGACTTAGCTCTGTCTATAAGTTTCACCCAGCCCTTTTTTGCACTGCTTTCATCTAAAAAAATCATTACTTTTTCCACTTCCAGTACAATTAAGTTCATAAATTTATTTACATTACTCAAATCTAATTTTTCATCATTTGCCAATACTCATCCTTTACTTCCGATTGCCAATATCATATGATCTTATCTTTGCTTTCTCATAACCTGTATTCTCTATGAGTGTTTCTTCTTCACTTCATCGGCTGATGTTAAAACTATGAACTATATATATTGAGCATTAATATACATCCAAATGGAAAACTTTGCTGCTAAGGTGGACGTGACGACTAGCTTATTAAACTTTTTCATCAGAACGTACATTGCAAATAAAATCGGGACCTCCCTGGCTACAATATCAAATACGTGAGTTCGTCACACAAAAAGTATTAAACAAATAAGTTCGCAGCATCAAAATAAGATGTAAATTCATAGATTTACAATCAATAGGCTCAGCCGCGGTGCTCAATTATAGCGATTTTATTACATTCCTCGTTTAATTTACGTGAACAGAATCTAAACATTGTATTACATCAAAAGCTTCTGTTAACTTGGAATCATGTAGTAAACTATACAGTACAAAAACATTAATATTTATTATATTGTAATCGATTCGATCCCGTTCGATTTTATAGACAAATAACCAATAATGAAGCAAAACCATCAGCATATATTTAATCAAAAATACGTCGTTTAGGCATAAATTTTGTCTGTAACATCGTGTAGGTGGGGAAAAATGAAATACAGCTCAATTTAAAACGAAACCGATTAAAGTCTCTAAAATAGTGGTTATTTATTAAGTTGTATTAGAAAAAAATGTCACGACAAAAGACATTCAAATATTTATTGTGCATCTAAATATGTTATTCTTATGTTTAGAGTTATTGTTATTTACTCGTGTTTTATTAATCTTGATATAATCAAACTACTATAACAAAAGTGACAAGTACATTTTAAACTGTTATGCTTTAAATGCCTAAAAATACCTACAAGCGTTTTGTCCTTGACTATATATACGTACATATACAGAAATATATATACATTACTGGTGACTTATATGTAGATAAAAACGAGAATTTTATGTATGTACAAATGTGTACATTAAATATTTTAGATAATTTATTTACCGGATTGTCGATTTACTTGTTAATTTATTATGCATATATACATAGATGTACATAAATAATGACATAAATGATCTAAATTTAAATAGCCAATGGTTCTAAAAGCTACAACTTTAAGATAAGTATAATCATCCATCGAGAAAATTAAAACGGTTTAAATAAAAATTCCTGCAATTCCAAACATATTTAAAAATCAGTGGTAAAATAGATTGAATTATACGTAATTTCTTACTAAGCAAGGTATATTTTACTAAATATACATACATAATATAATTTCTGTGTTTACGTAATACCGTCAGCGAACCTGTGAAATCATCTGGTATAGTTTCCTAATCGAAAGATTGAAATTTACAACCTAAATTATCTGATTTGTATTCTGAGAATCTCGGCGGACTGAACTTGGTATGCCAATAACATTGGTGTCGATTTAGTACCGATAAAAAATAGTAGAGTATCCGCGGGGAATACTAATGCCACCAATCGCACTATGAACCCAGTAAATATTACTTAACAAATTAAATTCGTTTAGAGCATGTAAATGAAAATTTTGAACAATTTTAGAAATAGCTATTAATAATGGCTGTATAATATATATAACACAACATGTGTTAACTATATAACATATCTGTACGTTAAATATAATCAATATGTTATAATAAAATAAATACCAAAATGTATTCATTTTGATAATTCTAGTGATTGTGAATTTAATAAACACAGTAACTATCGACAAATTTTATGGACAAGACTCCAAGCAGGTAGTAATATTCAACAATATTCTCTATTAAAAGTAAAATACATTTTAATATCAAATCGACGTTAGTATAAATCAATGTTCTTTAGCAAGGTTTATCAAATTTGAAATACCAAATAGTATGTCTAATTCCATTCTTTGTTAAATTAAATTAAGTATCAAGTATCCCACTAGAAGAATTCAAGATACACTACGTGTGAACTTACACTTATGAAAAAGCAGTAGTTATGAAATTGGAACATTTGTCGCTTTAATCTTCCCGTAACCATAGCTATTGAATAGCAGACGAAACGTTGTAGTAGTAAATAATTAAAAAAAACTGATAGTTAAATATGTAATATTTTAAATATAAGTAATCATGATCCGTTATATGGATGATATAAATTGCAGCAAAAAGGCAGTAGATAGAAGCGAATTGGAAGCGTATCGGCTCGTGATTCACAAAGTACAACAAGATGCGTAGTTTGTAGGTACTGACAGAGCACGGCGCCGTATCGCTAGCGATATCGCACCGGTTAGAGCTTTGAACACTGCCGCGGATTGGGAGCAGGTCTAGGGCACAACGGGCGCAAAATCAATTTACGTCAATACTAAATATCTATACTAGATCAACAACCAAAAATCTAAATATTCTAGATAATTTACTCTTCTTATGACTTACAGATTACTTATCGTACGGTCTTTTTCTATCAAAAATGGTTAATATAACAACTAATTCTATTTTGCCTTAAATAATGCTTTGCCTAGAAAAATTCCTTCTCTGAGTAAATTTATGAAAATATTAGAATACTAAAATTGTAGAAAAATGCTGCAAATTTCAATTAAAATTGGAGGCGCCCGGCGTAACGTACGCAAGTATTGCGGAAAACTGACAAATCGAATTAAAAAATAATTGTCTCATAGACTTTCTTGATCAGTCTATGTGTAAATATTCTTAATTTTACTTATCCTAAACCCGCTCTTCGCTATATCTCGATTGTTTTACATATCGCGCTACAACTCTCTGCGGCTGATGCTCGGCAAATTAATGATCAGATGGAATCCCGCCACTGAACTCGCCTTTCTGTCACTTCCGACGTCAGAGCGCGTCCGAACAACATGCTAATGCATTCGAAAAATATTAATTTCGTCAAATTTCGACTTTATTCCATACATCGAAAGAAAGCGAAAACAAGAGTAAGAGCGGAGAATTTTGTTATTCAATTCAATTAAACCTCACATTCATGACAACCGTGTGACAAACAACAGCAATCAATCACACTTTAACTGTATCAAGCTTTCTTGTTTTTGCTTCAATTTACGCCATCTCATCTTCTTTGTAAAGCCGCCTTTTGCCCTTTCCCAATTTATCATGAATTTTATTACGTTCATTGATTACTGTGACGATTACAATTGGAGACAGAGTTTTGGAGTTCAGTTGTCTGCCGCCCTTCATTTTATCTTAAGCTGCGATGACTATGTAAAATGGGAATGTAATAACAGTTTCCTTCCCAAGTGTTTCAAGTGTCCAGGTATTCAAGCCGGTATGCTATTGAATAAATATTGTTAAACAAGTTGCCAAGTGACATTTTGTTGCGCTGGCGCACGGTGCGACGTCCCTCCCACGTCATCTCACTATGCCCACAATCATCTCTAATAATTTATTTTCAACACATTTTATGCAAAATGTGATAATTAAGATTGTTTATGGTATCATTGCGCCATCGATTAAGATTTCATTTTGATAAGAGATTCAATTTTTGTGGACTGTGTCATCAGGGTCATTACCATTCTTCTAACTAGTTGAGTTATGGTAGCAATGTTCAGTTATAATGCAGCGAGTTCTTCTATTCAAATGTGTTTTTAATTGAAGTTTTATTTATTTTTTTGCTCCTGTGTCATGAAGTAGTACGTAGTTAGAATTAATTTAGTGATTATTCAAAGTTGTAAGTGATGTATAAAAAATTAAATTATTATTATTTCCCAATATCCGTAATGATTGTTTTAAGAAATTAAGTTCTATCCTAATCTTGTAGCAATAACAGGTGCGATTATTACTTTAATGTACTTCAATGTAATCATATTTATCACTAAATTATTATATCGTATTTAGACTTTGAAATTACAATTAGAATAATTACCCATCATAAATTACAATAAATTTTCAATCCATAAACTAGGTGTTAAAAATAAATTGGCCCTTAGCCTATACGTAATGACGCCAACTCTGCGAAATTAAAGCGAAATAGCTTTTGAAGAGGCATTAAAGTTTAAAAATTAAGACATAAAATTGAAGATATGCGAGAGCAGTGCTAATTCTGGCACCAATTAACAGACCTTAACGCTTGTTAATGGGTGCGAGAACATTCAAGCTGCACCATTCGAATGGACAAGACCCTATTGTCAAGCATTTATGCCACGGACATGGCCAGGAGTGTAATGTTCGTCACGTACATTCATAAACATCAAAGAAAACGATACTAAAGATTTCCAACTACTCCGACCACACAACTGTTCTTCTTGTCGTCTTAAAATTATATTCCTTATTGACTTGTCCATAATCACTCAAGGAGAATTGCTCTTAACCGATTGTCTGTCTAATTCAATTTACAAACGTAACAAATAATACTTTTTATTATTATTACTAATGTTCACTTAGTTAACTAAGAATATAGTAAAACTTGTCACGAGTATAACTATAGATAGTTAAACTTCTTATCTACGATACTACAGTATCCTAAAAATTAATGAATATTTTAATGAAATGTTTTATATAAAAAAAAATCTTTTAGAGCAATAGAAAATTTAGTGTACATTTAATTTAATTAAACAAAATTTAAAAACAGAAGGCGAGTCAAAGAGAGATTTTATTAAATTATATATGAAGCATACATCCATTGTGACTGAATTTTGTTAAACATGTAAATATTGTTTAAAATATCTTCATACCGTTTTAAAACAATAATACACTTTTAAAAATGAATATATGTATACCACTGCAGAATTAGTTGCTGCATTGGTGGCTACCTTTTTTTTTATGCAACGAAGCGACGAGAAATGGAGGACGTTCACATAATGTTATTAAGTCTCGTAATACGAGATTTCACTATCTTCAGTGCCTATAGAAAAGGAACACAGTCAGATCTGCGCACGGTGGTAGAAATGAGCTTTGCGATTGTACTAAATTGTTTCCAAAGTCCTCCATCAGTAATATTGACAAATAACAGGGGACTACTTTTATTAATAGCATTATCAAACTTAAGATAAAGTCTTATTACTCAATCGAGACCTAATATGTTATAGGCAACCGGTTTAAGTTCAATGAAGCTGTGAACGGAAAATAATATAAGTAATCATGTAAAATTGAAAAATTATAATTTACAACTTCATCAGGTGCTGTAGATAATGATCTTTAATGGATTTTTATGGCTAGTAGTGGAAGTCTGTTAGCTTCTTTTTATTATTCTCTTACTCCTGAGATCAGAACCAAGGTAAGTCATTTTGTTCTTTCTATTATACTTTCTTTTCTAATGTTTAACTATCTATCTTTCTTGTCTTACCTTATACATTATCTTATGTATCTAATATATTCGCTATGTATGTAATCTATTTACAAGTTTTCTTAACATATTGTATTTATTGTTATACTATTATATATATAACTAACCTATTGTACAGTTTCAATTACTTATTCGTAAAACCTGTCTAACAGTTTATGATTATGATGACCTCTCTATAGTACCAGCCAGAGATTTTTAAGGCGTCGTGTTTGCGTTCGTTAAATTCAAAGAGAGGAACATGAAAAGATCGTAATAGTAGGCTCCCAAATCAAAATAAACAATGCTAATGAGTGTTGTCTGTCAAGTCGTGACTGCTCACCGGTGTTCTGAGCTGGTACTCATCGTCCGAGTTAATATTAGTTTCATAATCATTTGTTTAACGCACGATCATTACAACAGATTGATTTTGATATTGATTGCTCACTTCCGCATAATTCGTTTCACGTCCACCGACTATTGACTTTTAATCGGTGCTTTGTTAGTGAACATGTATTGATTCAAACGATCGGAGTTTTCTAATGGACAACTATTACACATGTTTGTACTTCTTTTTTATTTTTTGTTCATACACCGACAGAGTTATGAAAGATTATTTTTCTGAATCATTTCATCTTTCTCTGTAACGCAGTAGCTAAACGCTTTTCTCCTGAATCCATTCCAGGATCACAAACTGTGTAAACATCATAAATGAGGATTCGGACCTCCTTAGCTTTTCCGTTACCACCGTCATATCGTAGACCTGCTGCTGTAACAACGCTACTGTGCTTTAAGCTATCAGAGCCAGATAATTCTAGGCTTAACAATGTCATTGCCACTTAACACTACGCGAAATTGTGGACAAGATTTAACGCATAGCGGATAAAAAAACGTTAATATATAAAGGAAAACATAGCTTTCTTCTAATATACACAGGTTAAGACCAAAACTGTTATTTGAACTTGGTAAAAACAGAACTGATTCAATTTTAATTTGATGTTTTTACTGTATTAATAGACATGCCGCTATACTTACGGTATCTCGTTAACTAATTAATTACCTTTAATACACACACCATGCATCTTTTAACTAAAAAAAAATGTTACAAATATAACGAAGTATTTTGTGAATGTTGATCGCGGCACGGGTCCCTTTATTAAACCTTTCTCATTTTGGAGTTGTCAGCCGCTCAGCGCGATACTAATATGATTTTAATGTTAACACGATTTTGAATAATGATTATCTGGTAGTGATATTGAGGTGGAATTGATCAGCTCATTATCAACTCGATTATGTACTGACATCTGCCAATAAGAGTTTACACGGGGACCTGAAAATATTACGTAGAAATCAACTTTCAATCAAACGCATATAAATTTTACTTTTACACATGTTGGAGACAACGTAAATAATTTTACATACAATGTATCTCTTAGTATGTTTAGTTTATTGTAATTTTAAAGTTATGTATTTAATTTGAATTTAATAAATGGTAAAAAAAAATTTAATTTATCTCTACATGTATTACAGAAAACAATTATTTCAAAAATCTTATGATTTTGAATTGTATATTACACAGCTTACTCGGTGGTTGATACGAAATGTACTTTATAATTTATCACTGTGTCTTTACCATTAATTTGTTTCCAACTTTGACTCCTTGTCGTCGCTATCAGATAATACTGTGTGGAAATAATATGACTTTAACTTTAATAAATATTTAGAAGAACAGCTTTACTCCTCCTGCAGTGACCCAAAGGTACTTTAGAAGAGAGTTACTTTAATGTTAACGATTTTAAAAAGTACGGAGTTTGAATATATTGCACAAACTCTTTTCATTCATTAAGGTATTTACTTAACCTAAAAAATGTTACATTATTAACTATTTAGTAATTTCACCGATATTTCATATCCTTTTTGATTTACTGATATAAATAAATCCATGATCAAAGTATAAACACAACTTGGACTGTAACGTTCCAATTTATGTGTAAGACACTATTGAGTATTAAATAGAAAATAATGTATGATCACATATTTTTTATGTAATAAAGCAAAAAATAAATCAATTTTAAACGAATAATTTATTAACGTGTTTTAAATAGCATGAGGTTCTGCAAACTGATCAGATAAATGTTTATAGCGCGATGATAACGTCTCTCCGGTTAAATATTATTGTGTTGAAAGCTTTCCAGACCGCAATCTTTGTTTAATTGTGGCCTTGAGAGTCATAAATCCAATATCTTATTGATGTTATCAATACACTTGCTCATCGACCACATGTTGGTTACAAATTACTTACTGGTCTTTATGATATTATTTATTATTAATGCATTTCGTCGCCGTTTGTGTTCGTGTTTTTCATTTTCATCTACGCTACATTTTTCCTTGACTGTATAAAACCTTTGTAAATGTATAATAATAGCAAATATATTAAATAATGTAATAAATCTGCTCACAAAGGAAAACTATTTTTATATAAACTACATATTCTAATGGAATAAGGATATTTCTTGGTTAACTTCTATAGCCCCTCCAATTAACCTTAGCAGGGAAGATAATAGAAGTTTCATAGAACAAGAATTTGTGGTCTTTCAAATCTGATGTAATAGTAGAGATGATCTATAAAATTGCTGGAGTGATTGTGCCACGTATTCTTGCTAAGCTTTTAATTTCCTTTTTGTTTGCCCTATATAAAAGAGACACATGTTTCTTTTAAATAAAAAAATTACAAGGCAAGGACAGTATCATATCTCAGTATATTTACTGGTCCTAATGAATCTACTGGAAGAAAAAGAAACAAGTCGCAATCTAGAAATAAATCCATAGCACTAATTGGTCGTCGGCCGCACCGGACGGAATAAGATGCGAAAATCTCCGTTTACTCTTTTTCTTTCCGCCTCGTTTACGATACTGCAGACATTTAGTTATTGCAGCTGACAATTACTTAAGCAATCTGCAACTTGTACTCCACGGTCCTTATTAAATGACAAATGTTTTTAAATTGCACCGCTCGAGACATTAACAAAAAGTCCACGTTCTCGTTTAATAAGGAAAACGTTTCTTAATATTATTATCATGTAATTTTCATATGTTTATACTATCTAAGGTGACGTCATGTGAAATATTACATAAGTCGTATTAGCATTTAAAATTAAACCTCTATATGTTCTTTCGAAAATTCCTCATAAGAAACGATATTCCATATAAATAAACAAAAATTTTGTAAAATCTTTTAGAAAAGGGAAAGAAGAAATTCGTATACTAAACGTTATGTCCAGACTACTAATTTTGTAATTATAGAATATATGTGGGGGTGTAAAGGGCCTCACATAACAACTCATGGGACCCGAGCCAACCTCACCTGCTCGTGGTATACTCTGCTAATTAACAAACAAGGCTCTGGCTTCCCACCAACCCGCATTGGGCCAGCGTGGTAGAAGACGGCCCAAATTCCCCCACTATTGGGGGAGGCCTATGTCCAGCGTTGAACGTCTATCAGCTGATGAAGAACTATATATGTTTATTTTCTAGTAACATAAAAAAATTTCTGAACACGAAGCTTTTCATTTACCGATACGTAAACCGGTACTTTCATCGCCTCCATGTTGATGTGTGTTTTAAGATTGGCTAGTAAATCGTTTCACATGTTCACAGAACAATTAATGAAAATTCCTCGGAAGCAATTAAATAAAACTATGAATAACTTATAAATTAACACCGAAGACATATTTAAGATATGTCGTGCATTTGAAGTTGTGTATATGACTTACGTACTAATGTATATTTGCTCATCAAAGTGTTTTCTGAACTGATAAAGAATTAGATAACTCTTTTAAATATACTAGAATAAATTTAAAAACTTACTCTTTTGATTTTGTTATTTTGCAAAATCACTGTCTTGGTAACAAGATATTTTAATGTCATGTATTTGAAACCTATGGTAATACTATTTAATAATTCTTTTTCATTATTTTTGTGAATAGAATATAAGGAAAATTGTAGTCTGACTGTATCTCTAACGGACAGATAAAAACTACGACAATATCTATATAACGGGCTTCTTCATTTAAAATGTAAAGGTATATAGGCTTCGACATTTTAAATGAATTTTATAAAATAGCTCTCAATAAATTGAATGTTTACTTTATATACATAATGTGATGATAACTAGATTATGAAAAAAAAAACAATAGTGATTAGCTATTGTAACGAATTATAATAATTCATAATGATAAATTGATTATTTTATAGTAATGTCATATAACGGAAGACATTACAACAGCTTACATAATTATTTATTTCGATTAATAGGGATTATAATCAAGTTTTAACGGAAAATAAATAATAGATACAGTACGAGCATATGTGAAAAAAGTTAAATTCCAGAAAGGGGGACTTCATGTAATGAATTAGGGACGTAAGTAGAAAGGGTTCGCTTAATGAAAGAGTCGTGCGGGCGAGCGGCGCGCGGCGAGGCATAATCGAACTCTCACGCGTGTGGGGCGGATGGGTATTGGAACACAAACTAACAACATGTTCGGTATAAAAGTATGATTCTTGCTAATTGATATACATATTGATTGGCGAGTCAAAACACGACAAGACAAAACATGACAAAACACGATGTAACGAATTATAATAATTCATAATAATAAATTATTTTATAGTAATTTCATATAACGGAAGACATTACAACAGCTTTCATAATTATTTATTTCGATTAACAGGGGTTATAATCAAGTTTTAACGGAAAATAAATAATACATACAGTACGAGCATATGTGAAAAAAGTTAAAGTCCAGAAAGGGGGAGTTCCTGGAAAGAATTAGGGACGTAAGTAGAGAGTGTTCGCGTAATAATAGAGTCGTGCGGGCGAGCGGCGCGCGGCGAGGCATAATCGCACTCTCACGCGTGTGGGGCGAATGGGTATTGGAA